>CM026552.1:5032500-5210000 GCA_015143295.1 Tetracentron sinense
GTTAGGATGAAAACCATGGTTAACAAGTCTAATATCTGTATTTTCGGTCTTTTTGATTTTTTTAAATTTTTTTGAGATTTTTCCTAGTGGTTAAGGATGCTTAACCACGGTTAAGGGGGGAGGTCACCATGGTTAAGGGTCTTAACCAAGGATAAATGGCTGAATGAGACCATTTTTAGGCTTCTCAGATTATTTTAAAATTTTTGAGCATTTTTTCAGATTTTTTTCTGGTTAAGGGTTGCTTAATCATGATTAAAAATTAACAAAACATGGATTTAACCATGGTTAAGGGCTCTAACCAAAATGAAAGTAATCACAGAGGAAATTTCTGGATTTCAGAGAATATTTTTGATTTTTTCAAAATTTTTGAGTTCATGGGCTGCTTAACATGGTAAGGGTTAGCCATGGTTGAGTTTAACATGGTTAAGAGTTCTATTCAGTCAAGAGTGGGGCCTAGGGTCCAAGACAGGGCCTAGACTGGCCTCCTACCCGGTCTAGACCCTCACAAAGTCCAGGCAAATGCAAAAAAACCTAAAATTTTTGTCCCTTTTTAACCATAGTAACATGTGTTTAACCATTGTTAACGATGGGGAATCATGGAAATCCGAGACCATCAGGTGTAGCCTGTCATGTAAGGAACATTTGACCCTTTGTGGGGCCCAAGGGGTGGTCAGGTGTGGGCCCACAGAGGCCCAAAGTTGCCTAGACGAATGTCACATAAATGATAGATTTCCCAAAAGGCATTTATTTCAACTTTGCGGTTGATTTTGCTATGATTTGGCTCTACCCCTGGGGGATTCGAGACCATGATGTGAAGCCTGCCATGTAGTGAACAATTTGGCCCCTTGTGGGGTCCAAGAGGAGGCTGGATGTGGGCCCCACAGAGGCCCAAATTTGTCCGTTGGGCTGTTTGGCAAACTGTCGACCATACTTTGGGGACTGTTTAACCATGGTTAACGGCAGAGTTAGGGCCGAAATTGCACAGGGGAGTACCTGGGAGTCTGGGGAGTCTAACCATGGCCCTAGTTTCGACCAGGGCCAGTTCACCATGGTTAAAAACCATCTTTTTGCTAGTGGTGCTTCAGCAATCAGAGTCTAGGAGGGGTTCCTCATGGATTGGGACCCCTCTAAACGTCTAGGGAGTGCTGACACAGTGGGGGGGGTGGTGCCGTGGCCACGCCTCAAAGAAAAAAACCGCTGCCTACGGTTTTGAACCATTGAAACTAAAGAAAAAAATAAAAAAACGAAATGGGACTAGGGGTCCCTTACAATGAGGATAGCAGCAGAAGAAAAAGGGGGAAAGTATACCCTTTTGCTACGGTGACGACAAGTGGCGAGTTCGTGGTGGCCGTAGGTGGTGGGACGAGGCTAGGAGAGTCGGGAATGGCTTGAGGAAGATCTAGGGTGGACTATAGTTCGATTATGTGAAGCTTCAAGGTTGGAGTGTTAGAGTTTTTCTTATGAATAAAAACCCATGTGGTCCGGCGCAATCTTTAGGTTTCAAAACTCGGATTGTATGCTGTCAATAGAGAATGTAAGGTTAATGGGTCGACTAAAAAGCTGTGATTGAACTGGGACTCTTTAAGTGGTATTTAAGCTAACGACATGGTCAGGGTGGCGACAGGTTAGATCTTGGTGTCAATCCCTCTAGTCGTTGGAGCTATGATGGTAAGTTTTCAAGGGTAGATAAAGAAAGGGGGAGTCCCTCGTTTCTCTTAAGCTCTTAGAAGCCCCATTGAAGCAGACCTAAGAGGAGGAGAAAAGATAAGAACTTCTCTTCATCCTGACTCAAGCGCGAGAAACCAGCATTCACAAAGAAAGGGAATAGGGAAATTCTAGCGAAAAGGTATGGGATAGATTATCTCTTTCAATTTTTGTTCTCTTTTTGATTATGAATTCTAGAAAATTGATTGCATGGTCTAGATCTAGGACTGGAATAATCTTGTTTAGGTTTAACATTATTAATGTTGAATCCCAACAATTGGTATCAAAGCTCAGGTTTGACCTTGTGATTAATTTTTCTCAATAATCAAAAATCTAAGTTCAATTTATTTTCGCGGAGTTTTTATTGATCTAAATGAGTGATAATTAAGGTTAATCAAATAAATAGAATGAATGATTTTTGGATTTGAGAATCAATTTAGTGTTTCGATTATTAATTGTGAAGTTGAATAATAATGCTTAAAGATCTGGAGTGATTCAGTTTTAAGGAAGATCAGAAATTAAAAAAAAAAAATGGGGGGTTTTCACCCAATTTTTGGTGATGACGATTCCGCCGACGGAGGAGGTAGTCATCCGCGATGCGCGGTCAGTTTAGCACCGGCGGCAGCCGGAGAGGTGGCTGGTAGGGCCCCAAGAGAGGAGATACAGTACCGGTGTTGTAGGGTTAAAAAAAATTAATGATCTATTCTGGTGAGGGAGAACCGTCTCACGAGGGTCAAACCGACCCTGTGACCATGCACCCATTGGATCGAACCCGATCCGGTGGATAGAACCCGAAACCAGATGGGTCTTGGTTGACCTGTAAGTACCCGACCCGAATGGACCTGAACCTCGATCATCCGGATCGGACCGGTCAACCAGAGATGGATGGCTGAACCAGACCGAACTGAGCGGAAACTAGAAACCGGACGCGTGAAGGACGTCGAGCATGCGAGCCGTGACGCGCAGAACGACACATGAGCCAATCTGTTCGCGGTGTGTGTACACACAACCTGCAGTGATGCGCACTCCCCGCGCATAGGCACGCGTGTCACTCGTGGAGCGTGTCCCTACGCGTGACACGTCCCCAGGACATGTCTAGGAGGAGTGTCTGACCTTTCACGAGGTTTTTGGGTATTCTGATTCTGTTTTTTGGGGTCTATTTAGCTTCTGAGCACTGTTAAAGAGCTGTTTATTGCATAGACATCATTTCGTATTTGGTTTTGATATTAATATAGGAAGAACTTGATGCTTTACTCAAAATTAATATAAGGAAACTAAAGTTAGATAATCCTATGGTGTTTAGGTTTGATCTGTAAGGCATTCGTTCAAATGGTCATAACCCAAAGTAGGTTACATTGTCTTGCCCAAAGGGACCATCCTATGGAGGTTAGGTTTCTTGAATTAGGGATTTCAGTCTCTTTAAGATCGCGGGAGTTTGACATCACCTACATTAAATAGCTAGTCTTGCCCAAAGGGTGTCTAGGGATTTCATGAGATTGAGTGGGGCAGAATGATTGGTGTCGTGAGGTGAGAGAATGATAACCCTCTGCCCAAAGTTGTAGGTGGGAAGGTCCTAATCAAAATCCAAAACGGGATAGATCAGTTCTGTGCGCGACTGTTGTCGCCAATGGGGGGTGGGGGGTGAATTGCATGTCGAAATCTCTTGCCCAAAGGTGTGATTAGATGATGCGCCCACCTGTCTCGTAAAGTGGAAAGTAAGCAATCTTAAAATAAACCACTTTAAAGCTATCCGATTAACCTCAAGACCGGATTTGAATCCATAAAGCTTAAATAAAGCATGCAAGGACAAGTATTAAGTAAATTATTATAAGTTGTGCAATAATTGGTTATACATACCCTTTCTTATAACATAGTAAAACAGAACATTTTCAGATCGTTATTAGCTAACCTTGGGACTCATATTTTAGATCATTCAGTTGTGTGTGTTGTTTTGTTAATTTATTAGATTTTCTCTAGGTAATGTGACCTTGTGACAATTTGAATGGTAAACTTAAGTAAGTGATCTACTTATATTGGGGACTTATATGTTAAGGTCAGGGGAGCAGTTTGTAAGTTATATTTGGATAGCAAGATTACGAGAAATCCATATTTCTAGATATTGGAGTTATTTCATAGGATTTCATGTTGGTTTACAAGAGATATATTAAACTAGATGTGTAAAGTTAGTCAGATGATTTTGCTTGTTTCAAGATAGTTTGAAATCGTCATCAGATAATGTGTTGTTGCATGTTTGGATGTGAAACCCATTAATAAAGAAACTCTCCCATCAGAATTTTTAAAGAATGTTACTCTGTGAGACTTTTAGAATGTTTTGATTCTTTTATTAGTGGGAGTATTGTTTATTGTTTTATATTCCAGTCAATTTTATGATTACATATCATGGTTTTACACTCTCAGATATTATATGTCTGGTTATGCAAAGTAAATAAGTGATGAAGATTTAATTGTTTGATATTTTGAATGCACTGCTTGTGCAAAAGGTAAAAAGACATCAAGTGATGGACTTCACAGGGACAGATGTCATGATTTTCAAGTTTGCACGAGAGGCCTCGCACAAGCTTTCAAGTTGCTGGGCTGAACATGGTTGAGCACCATGTTTGAGGTCTTCATTCTGGATACAAGGTGATGGACCCACATGGCGGTTTCCGTACGTTAAGAAAGTATCAGGAATGACATGCATATGTTAAATGCATGTAGCGTGGGATAATTTTGGACCTATATACATTTTGAGCACACATAAGGTTGGGTACAGTCCATATCACACCAACTTATCCACTATACCGAACGAACCACTTGAAAACATAGTATATAGTTATTTGGACATGGAGTGGCTTTGAATAATAGTAATGAACACTAGTAGATGATAAATGATTCAATCATAACGTTAATGGTGGCTTTGAATCAGAGTGACAGTTAAAGAACACTTAATTCTTGATAGCATGCAATGTTTTTCTAAAATAAAAGGGTGGCCATTAATGTTTTTAAGGTTGGTCAAGCATAGAGTCATTTTATTTATTAAGGATGCTGGGACCAGGGAGATTGTTAGAGTTTTTCTTATTAAATAAAAACCATGTGGTCCGGCGCAATCTTTAGGTTTTCAAAACTTGGATTGTATTGCTGTCAATAGGAAGGTTAAGGTTACTGGGTCCAATAAAAAGAGTGTGATCGAAATGGGACTCTTTAAGTGTTATTAAGCTAAAAAACATGGTTAGGGTGGGACCGTTAGATCTTTGGTGTGATCCCTTAACCATAGAATCTTATGATAGGTAGGTTTTCAAGGGTATAAAGAAAGGGGGAGTTCCTCTTTCTTACGTCATTTTAGAAGCCCCATTGAATCAGACCTAAGGAGAAAGAGAAGACTTCTATCATCATTTCAAGCACGGAAACCCAGCATCACAAAGAAAGAGAATATAGGAAATTCCAGCGAAAAGGTATGAGATTCCTGCCTCTTTCAATTTTTGTCTCTTCTTGATTATGAATTCTAGAAAAATTGATTGCATGGTCTCGATTAGATTGGAATAATCTTGTTAGTTTACTATTATTCTGCATCCCAAAATGGAAGGGTGTGGATGGCTGGCCAAAGGGGGCGAGTTCACTCTGATTTTTTTTTTCTAATTCCCTTGTGAAAAGTGGCTCCGTTGGAGAAATTATAGGAGGGGAGGCTTGACCGAATGTGGGATAAGGATCAACCCCCTTAGGCGTGGGGAAACACCTAGGGGGAGGGGGGGGGGAAATAGAGAGAGGGGTGGGGGTGGGAGGTAGCAGAACCTGGGTCATCCGTAGGGATGATGAAACAGTGTATGCTTTAAGATTTTTTTTGTTGTTTTACTGTTCCTTAAATTACGACTGGGGCCCAACCTATTGTGCAGGGTCACGCTTGTGGCTTGCCGTGGGTTGGCCCCCAAGAATTCAACCCTTTTTTTTCTTGTAATTTTTTATATATTATATTTTATTTATTTGTTTTTCAGTTATTTTTTTTAAAATTTTTTTTCTTGTCTTGCTTACCTTTTTGGGCATAACAAACCACACCTGTGGGAAGTCCAAAATTATCGTTGCCTTTAAAAAAATTTGAATTTTGAAAGGGCAATGTGGGTCCAACTGGGGTTAGTGGGCCATGTTTGCGGTCCAAAAAATAGGTGGTTCGAACAGTTTGTTTTTTGGACTTGAAGACGGCATTAAGCCCATGGGGGTTTAGCATAGGCTTAGACTAGGGCTAGGCTAGGGTTAAGTATTAGGGTCTACCTAGGGTTTAGCTTAGGGTTAGGTAGAGTTTAGTGGGGTAGTTGAAATGGACTTAAGCCATAACGGTGTGGATCTAGGGTTTTAAAATAGGTTTAGGGTTCCTAGGGCTAGGGTAGGGTTAGGGTTCGGCTAGGGTTTAGGGCTACATAGGTTAGACCTAGGGTTTTTAGATAGGGTTAGCATAGAGTTGGTCTAAGGCGTAGGGCACACTTAGGGTTAAACTAGGTTTGGTTAGGCTCTACTAGGGCTACTAGGATTTAGCCGGGCCAATCATAGGTAACGGTCAAATATCGGGGAGAAAAGGAATGATCTCACACTTTTGCAGCAACTGCAGCACCAATTGGAGGAACCCCGAGACAACTTTCTGGCTTCGCCAGAGACAAGCCAAAGCGAATGAATGATTCACTTGATATAGTACAAGCCAGGAAAAATCTCGACCGTTGGATTCTTCATTAAGTCATCTCATGGGAACAAACCTGAGATAATTTAATTGGCTATGAACCTAAGGTAGGGGTGCCAATGGATCATATCTAGATCCGAATCCGATTAGACCGGACCTGGTCCTATTATCATCGCTATGTAGATTAGATAAATATCTAAAAAAAAAATAATATCTGATTATAATAGGATGGAATTCGGATCTATAAGGGATTCAATCAATCCAATTTCCATATATATAACTATTAGTGCATTGCACTTGCAATGCACATGAGAGCGGGAAAGAGGTGAGAGAATGGAAAGAAAACCCTAATAAAATTAATGTGATGCACATGTGTTAAAATAGAAGACAGAGGAGAGAAAAAATGTGTTTGAAATAGGGAGTTATGTGACGGTTGAAAACTCATAAAGAATAGACAGTTGAAAGGGTCATCCATATATAAGGGAATTGAAGTTAATAAATTTGAAATGATTTATATACCTTTAAATATGTATTCGTTAGATAGAAATAAGATAATATAATATTTCTTTTTTTTTGTCATAACAAAAAAAAAGGTCAATCAACGCTACTTACCCATCTTTCCCTCATTATAATAGTGTAGATATATGACACACAAATATTATAACTATCCATTTGAGTCTTACCCACATTACATTTTAATGTTCTAGTTAAAACATTAACATTAATCTGATTAAATTCGAATCTTTAGTAAATATTCAATTTGAATTCCAAGTTGACCACTCCAATCAAATTTCAACACATTGGGAAAGAGAAAATGACAAAAAATAAAATAAATATTTTATTGGCATGTGTCTCTTAGCAATTGGGTGGTTCGTTTGGAAGGGGACCCTGTATTGTAGTTCAACGAATCAAATTTGATTATGTCAGATTTTTAAAATACAGATAAATCCAATCCGAATCTTATCCATCCATAGTCCTAAGCCATGGCCCCTTTAGTAACCATACAGAGGCCGCCCAAAGTTGAACCTGCAACTCAGTTGAGTAGCGCTTGAGTACTTGGGAGGATTGAACTCTATTCTAGCCTTCTAGTGTGTCAACGGGTTGGGTCGCCGAGAATACCCTCAACCCAAAAATGACCCGTGGCTAAATGGGAAAAAAAAAAGAGCGACCCTTTAACCTGATCTACCCGAATAACCCGTTAAATTAATTAATTAATAAATAATTATATTTTAGGTTATAGAATCATTTAAATAAATACATTTTAATATAATATTAAAAATATAATTGTATTGGTTATTAAAGAGTTAATTGTAAGGCCCCAGGAGCCTACCCAAACCCTACCCAATTATGAGTACTACAGGTTGAGAAAGCTATACGGAACCAACCCATGGGTCCAAGACATTAACCCGGACTGTGAAAGAGCCACTTGCTGATTATTTTTCTTGTCTTAATGATTAGGGTTTATTGTCTAAATGAGCTTTGACGTTGAGATTAGCTTCTCATAAACTCCTTTCTATTTTTTCTTTTGGTCCAAGTACTCTATTATTAGAGAATATTCTATTATCTCATTCTACATGCAATCAATGATGGTAACATTTGTGGACGTCTACAATTGTTCTGAATCAAGATACTTATATTTCATTGATTTTAGGGCCATCCATTTCTTTTTTTCCGCTTATTCTATGTCTTTGCCTGTCATCCATTACCTCCATCATACGATTAATAAAATTAAAAAACAACAACAACAACACTTCTTTATCTGTATTTTTCCACATGTGGGGCTCCTGATGGGTCAGCTCTGTATCCATCTTCGACCTTTCGTAGATTTTTAGCTCTGTCATTCTCATCTCTTGTCTACAACTGTTTGTTGCCTTTTGTTTCCATCCCTTTGATTTTATTACTCGCCCTCTATACTTCACTATCATGTTCTCTTCAGTTATCAAATGTTCTTGAGTCTTGACCGTAACTGTTGCCAGTTGCTTCAACGCTCACATCTTAACTTTTTGGAGTGATTTAATTTCTTTTTAAGAAAAAGAAGAAGAAGAAGAAGAAGTAAACAGCTCAGTACGGGCTGATTTGATGTTAAGGGTTTAATGGAAACTAAACCAATGTACAAAATTCGTTGGTTCGCTCGGTTCGAATTCGGGTTCGCAGTTCGTCACTTTAGAGTAAACACAATTTGTTAGGGGCCCCTAACAATAGGATGAGATAATTCGTTTATCTGTTCGCTTAAGTTCTTTAATTTGGTTCGCTACTTAAGCATGTAAACCAAAGATATATTTTAAGCATGTAAATAATATATTAGAAATATTTATTTAAAAAATCATTTTAAAAAAATGACATTTAATGAAAGGTTCATGAATTCAAAGTATAAATTTGCTGAATCTAAAGAAAATATAAGTAAATTTGATTAAAAAATTTGACAAACTATGACTGTTTTGAAACCACTGTGTGGTTCGCTCAATTTCATGAACCAATTCGAACCGAACCACTAACTAGTTCGGATTCACTCTGATTCGCAGTTAACATATATAAGGAACTTGGTAACCCTGAACTAAACACCTCTAGATGTTTGTTTTAGTTGGAGAAGAATTTTCAAGAGTCTCTCACCATGTGTAATAATCAAGAGCTCCATTAAGAGCGAGTGGCTCAAAGGAAAAATCATTTGAAGGATTTGAATCCTTTGTTATTAGATAGGGGTGTCAATGGACTAGGCTGACCCAGAATTAGCCCAAAAATGGCCCGATTGTTAAACCCTGGGGATGGATAAGTAGAAGCCTGCATAGTTTGGCGGATTAAATGGTCCTTTCACCTTCGGGTTATCTCATTTTCTCTATCAAAGAGGGGGCTCACGGATTGAATGCCCCAAAACAATGAGTTTCTGCAGTCACTTGTACAGAATCTGATCGACCTGGACAGGGTGAAACAACATATAAAGATATCCAAAATCATAGTTAATATAAGATAAATTTTAAGGATTTCATGAAGGTGAGAAATTAGGCTTTCAAGTATTAAAAAGCACAATTAGCACATGAATAAGCTTTTACCATAAGGAAGCCACAAAATTTGTGTGATTTTCTCCTCTATATCTAATTGTTCAATGTTCATCATTACTTTTGCAAGGCAAGAGCCAACAGAGATCACCTTACATCGCCACAAACTTTTCATTCCAAGGGGTATTAAATTATCAACATAATGCATAACAGGTCACAATTGCTTGAAGCCAAGTAATGAGAGCCCACTCTAGACAAATATGACTTCGAACATAGCACACGGGTTTCTTTCAATGTAATTCCTGATATCCGCATCCCTTTTGAATCTGAAGGTGTACAAAGCTTGCCGCTGGGTCATGCCCACAGGATATATTCTGTAAACTTTAAGTTCTTCCCCTCCTCTGATGCTCGCTGGTCTTTCCTGTTTCCATATGGGTCTGTGATTCAGAGACTTGAACTTCGCAAGCACCACAGACTCCAAGGCCTTCAAAGTCAAATTGTTAGACCTGCCCAACAATGTCAACGATGAGAACCGGCACGTAATTGAAATAGGAAAAAGTTACTGTCATAGCTTTACATGCTTGAAACTAGAGGGTCCCAACTCAGAACTCCTAGCCAACCAAATAGTCATTTATTTGTGTCAATGTGTTCTTGAACTTCAAAAGAAAACCTGACCATGACACAGTTCAATTTTAGATTACTTGAAGATTATGATGTATCCATGTCATTCTAAGAAGTCAATGTCTTCAACCTAAGGTTACTATTCAAAACTAAAGAAAGAATAATAACAAAAAATAAAAAATAAAAAATAAAGCAAAAACAAGAAAATCTATTATAAGACAGTTACTGGTGTCATCCTCCTCTAGTGGGCCTTGACACCTGCATAATATATATTCGAGCTGAAGGCAGATTTTTTTTATCACTAATAAGAAAACCCAATAAATAAAGAGTAAATACATAAGAACTCTCGAGAGTTTACTGGAAAAGTAAACACAGATGAGAGGCGAAAAACAAAAACCCCCAAAAGATGAGCTATATCCTATCATATACTGGATACAAGTTACCAGTTATAATAAACTACGCATAGCATCCAACTCCTCTCCCTCTCTAAAGGCCGAACACCAAAGCACAATCAACTGTTTAATCTTTGCATATAATACCGAAGAGGAGATAGAGATGTCCTCAAAAACCTGGTAATTCCTTTCTTTCCAAATAGCCCAAGACGGCCCCTAGAAGAAGTGACCAAATTAGTGTGCGGGATGACTCCCGACCCTTCGAAGGTCAACAAATAAGAAACCCAAAAAGGAAGATGGGAAGACTAGTGTAGGGGATATAGCATTTGTTTTCTCATGATATTAAAGTGCTAAAGAGGTTGCTGACTCGTTAGCAAAAACCAGTGTATGAAGGCATTATTTGGACATTGGAGACATGCTCCCCTGGTTTCATTATAACGGCAAGGAAAATAAACAAAAAGATCTATCAAAAAATGCGTCAAATCTGCATTTGTAAACCAGTGTAAAAAGTCAATAAAAAACATTAAACATGGATGCTCATGATATTACCTCACAAAAATGGAGTCCATCTCAAACCTCCCTCTTTCTCGTACATATAAATGATACACAGTTTCTAAGCCTCTGGTGCACTTGCAGGGGCGCTTCTGAACTCCTGGGCTCTTTAATTCTTTTTCCCGGATCTTCGTTGCCAGATGAATGCATAGGCGGCAGGATGAGTGAACTGCAGCCATATCCACAAGGGCTTTGAAAGAATCAGATGGACCCTCATACTTCCACCTACTCAATGAATACCTCCTTGTTAGCCAGAGGCATCATGAGAGAAGCCAAAATGAAAGAGAACGCACAACTGAATCCATAACGTGTAATAAAACTGGCATCCCCCCAAAAAATTCTATACTCAGGTTCGACCAAAAACTGACTACATGAAATTCATCATTTGGACTAGAAGGATGAAGATTTTACCTTAATGATTGATTATACGCATCGTGATTTTCTGAAAGATATTTCATAGTCTTGGCAACTGAAGCAACATCTTCCAGCTCCTTGATATGTATAACTGAACCAGGAGAAGGAGCAAAGTCTTGGATATTTGGAGCACCAACAACCACAGGGACAGCTCCTACAGGGTTCCATTATCAATTATCAGAACTGAATTGAAATTATCAGAAAATATACATTTCAACTGACAGCATATCTAAACTAGGCACCAAGCGACAGAAAGCCACTACTAAAAACACTGTCAACCCCCTTTACATTCAGTGGAAGTACTGGGGTCATCCAAATTCTTTGACATAGATTAGAAATAGATTGTGGGATAAAGAACGGAGTAGTTTTCATACCAGCAACCAGAGACTGGAAGAATTTCTCCGTGACATAATCCTCCTCGTTGGAATTTTCAAAAGCCAAGCTAAACTTGTAGTGCTTCAGAGTCTCTACTTTCTCCACTGTAAAGATAATTGAAAATATATTTATTCAGATAAAAAGTGTTAAAACTCTCGTATTTGTACCATTCTACATTTAATAATGAAAAATCAGTTATAACTGATCCTAATGATCAAACAATTAGAAAAAAAATATTGGAATAAAAGAAACAAGTAAAAAAAAAATCCCTCGATGGTGCCAGGGAGAGACTCCCATTTCAAAAATGGAGCTAATACCCTCAGGTCATCCTTTCCTGAATCTTAGCTCTTCTCTTTCTTATTCTTACAACTATCACTTTCCAAACTATGCCAGGAGATTGAAACCGTAATGTATTCGGATCGTACGCCTGACACAAGAAGGTTCATCATACAATTTCGGCAATTACAAAAACATTGGGATAGATGTAGATAAACAATGCCCCCCCTAAAAACGTATAGGAGGTTTTCTCCTCGTACAGCTCGAGAAAGAATGATTTGCATTTTTTTATTTGTATATAATGGCAAATAGATCCATAACTCCATGAAGGAACCAGAAACAGTGTTGAGGAAACCTTGTCAAGAGGTTTCTCTTTGAGGAATCTCCGTTCTTTGCTCAAAATGATTGAGGAGACCTCTGTTCCCCTTTTTGCCTGTTTAATAGCTTGATTAAATACACTATTGTGGAGTTACTATAAAAGAATGTCTACATTAATATATTATGGTAATATGATAATAATGCATTAATGCTACATAGATATACACACTCATATGTTCCCAGCCTCCGACACTTAATGTTCCCACTTCCAGTCCACCCTTGATTCCAAGTGCCCAGGATCATAAGGAAAAAGAGTTGATAAGAGATTTTGTGGCTTTTACATGCAAATGGCTACAGATGCAATGTTCAAGCAATCCAGGAATGGAATCGAGAGTATTATTACCAAAGCAGCTTTAGACATAAACCCTATCCACGTTTGGTCTAAGCACTCAAAGAATTGCAGAACCCAGGAGCCCCTCCCCATCTTCTTGTGAAACCCCAAGCAAAGCCTACTATCCCAAACTCCAAAGTTACAACTCCCAAGTAGTTGGCCCTATGATGAATACTCCAAACTATGTTATGGAGATACATGCGTAAAAAAAATCTCTGAAACTTCAATTTTAAGTGCCGATATCATGAACCCATGGTGTATCCGAGTTCTGTCCTTGTCGGACCCAGTAAAAAAGACTGGCAAAGAAGGATCACCACTATTAAGCCACTATGAATGAACTAGGAAATAAGATTTGGCCGAATCATCTCATTCAATCTACCAGCCAAGGTCTCAAAAATCGGTATCATTGTACAACTTCACAAAGCAAATCATATCAACTAATTAGATGTGAATTGGATGAGCCACAATAGGCATATTTTTTTTATCAATAGGCATATTATTCTTCAAAAAAAAAAGGAAAACAACCCATGAGTAATAGAAAGTTGACACCAGCAACTCGCCTATTAAGTTTAAGAATCATTCGAGTCAGTTGGTACTTATGAGCTCGAAAAATACATGGGGAGACAATGTTATATTCCTATTGTACTATAACAGGAGCTCGACCCCATCAAAACTGAGTTCAATTGGCCAACGCTGGAGTGATTCAACAGTGTGTAGGACTTGCTTAAGATAATTTTTCTCAGGTTTTATTAGCCAAACCTGGCAAACTGATATTGCATGAAATCTTTCTTATCAGATTTGTTACCATCATCTCTTTTGGTAAGTACTGAGTAAGGAACTACATTTATTAATGAAAGAAGAAGCTAAAAAATGTTTCCAATGTACAAAGATTGCATAAATGCACTTATTCATTGAAATGTCACCTTAGTTGGCACTTTTTGAGTATGCATACAGAAAGTGTCAAGGTCTACCCAAATCGTAATGTTCTATACAATTATGCAAACTTGCCATGACTTTCCAAAATACTCGTTGCCCAAGTGATAGCATTTTTAGAGTCTTCTTCCACCATTAATAGAGAAACAAAGGAAGGTCGAAGAATTTGAGTCCCTGAAGAACCTTATCCCCAGCTTTGTTGGTCCTTGATACCTATTGACCGGAGAAGCCTTAAGCGTGGTACTACATTCTAATCATTCCCGATGATATGACCCTGGTAAGAGTGGATTGAAGTAATAATTAGTGAGAATTGGAGTCTAATGACTTAACAGAAGATATGTCCTGGTAAGAATGGAACACTGGAATAAGTCTTGTGTAGCCACCCCAAATAGTTCGGATACAGCTTAGTCCCATAGTTACCGGAGCGAGAAATGAAAACGAGAAGCAAACCGAAAGCGGGAAGCGAGGCTCAAAAAAAACCTTAGGAAAGGAGAAACGAGAATTAAGATATAGGCTCCTCATTCCCATTATGTTATTATGGTAGCTATATCCTTGATTTTATCTTACATGAGATTTGTGGAAAAGTAGGGTGTCTTAGGTTCTCAATTCTCGTTTCCTGGGAAGCTTGCTTCCATCACATCCCATTTATTAGTCAAAGGGAGTTGTATGTGTGAAGTGATAGAGTAGACTACAGTCTATAAAGGGGAAGCGGGAATTGAAATATAGGCTCCTCGTTCCCATTATGTTATTATGGGTAGCTATATCTTTGATTTTATCTTACATGAGATTTTTGTGAAAAAGTAGTTGTCTTAGGTTCCAAACCAACAATACTTGCTAAGAGTCTACACCCTAAGTTATAGACTGTAGTCTACCCCATCACTTCACACATATAATTCCCTTTGACTACTAAATGGGATGTGATGGAAGCAAGCTTCCCAGGAAGCGAGTCTGTCCGAGGAAGAGAGCTTCCTAGGAAGCAAGTCAGTCTGAGGAAGCGGGTCTAGGAAACGAGTTTCCCACCCTGTATATAGCTTCCCCAGCCATGGGCATCCCTCCCGACATTGACTTAGTAAGCTTCTTAGAGGTGTAACTATGTCCTTGTACAGTTGTATCATGTATGTATGTTTTGGGTGACCTTGGCTCGGTGTAAAGATATCTTCCAAAACAACAACAAGCGTTTTTACCTTTTATTAATGAAATTTTACCATTTGGGCACAAAAGTGGTCTAATAGATAGATGTAAAATAGGATTAGTCAAATCATTATGAGGTCAAATAAAGTTATTAGAGGGCCTTTTCCTGTTAGACAAGTTGGTGGGGTTTGAGTAGAAAGAGCGAAGTAGCTCATTTTTAGTTTAGCACTACTCTTTTTGGCATAAGATTTCAAATGTTCCTTCCATGGGACGATATCCATGTGGGAGCCGGGATAGATTGAATTAACAAATGAGTTACCGCCACCAATCCCCCTCTTTCTGTAATCTGTAGCCATCATCTTCAACCTCATCTTCATTGCACTCTCCAAATCATGCCGAGTTGACTCAATCACCATAAAAGATCGATATAATCACTGAATAGTGTGTCTTCTTATCCTCAATCATGCTGAGTGTGTCGAGCATTTGGGTAGTGCTAGAGTCTAGTGTCCAAGATTTAGGAGGGCTTTGAATGATTGGGAAATTGAGGATATGCAAAGAGTTAGAGACTTCTGGCTCGGTTGAGTTTCTCCTACCCAAGATCCCAGATTAGTGATTGTAGGGTGTGGTCCCGTAGTAACAACAGTCGATTTTCAGTGCGATCACTCTTGCAATCCTTTGATCCTGCTCCTTCGCGTTCATTTCCTCATATGGCTGTGTGAGCTAACTAGGTTTCCACGAAGGTATCTTCTTTCCTCTAGTTCGCGACTCTAAATAAAATTCTTACTACAGATCAATTGAAGAGGCAAGGGTGGAGCTTAGCCAACCGATGTTATTTATGTCTCAATTCGGAAAAGACTGTGAACCACTTGCTCTTGCACTACCCGGTTGTCTTGGCTCATATGGGCTTGGTTCTTGGCTCATATGGGCATGGAGTGGGTCTTCCTTCTCTCCTTTCTGAGCTTCTTATCTGGATGGAGCTTCATGACTTTGGTGGGTGCCAAAAAAATTATCAGGACCTTTTTGCCTTGTGCCATTTTGTGGGCTGTTTGGAAGGAGATGAATGGTCGTGTATTTGACAATTCCTCTTATTCTCTTCTTCAGATTTGCTCCTGGGTACGGCAATCGATTGTGGATTGGAGCTCCACAAGCACGGTGGGCCAACAAGTGAGGGATGCCCTCCTATTTTGAAGCGGCATCTGCTTAGTTGTTATGTGATTTTATTTCCTTCTTTGTTAGTCATGTGTGCATCTTTCTCTTCGTTTATGTCTCTTTAAACTGTTCCATCTTTTTATTTATATATACCCATAGTACTAAAGCCAAACTAACTTGATTTACCTTTATTCAAGCTTCACCTAAGAAGGATTGGTCCCTCATCCTGGGGTTGATTTCCAGTAGACGGTGCATATCTCCGATTTGATGCAACATTGCAACATTAAATGGGAGGCCTTTGATGCCTAACCAAAATCTGGGTGAAACATCTTGAGCTGATAGGCCGTTTACTTGAGGCCACCTACAGTTGATTAGCACTGTGCCTCCGAATTGCAATGGCAATGGCAATGGGAAGGGGCTGCTTCAACAAAAGACATCATCTCCTCTCACTTTACAATATTCACCCCTTTCCCCTCTTGAACTGGGAGTAAAGGAGATCATTCATCATGCAGAAATAACTTGTTAACCTCCTTCTCCAACAACACCCAATCAGCTTCATAATTTATGAAGATACACTCCAGTGCTCGACTCCATATGACATGATGATTCTTCACAGAGTTAGTGGGTGTATGGTTTGCTGTTTTCGCCATTTCCTCATAACCCTCACCTCCCATGCCTGAAACCTTGCTAGCACTGCTCGATAGATTTCTAAACACTAATGTTTGAGGGGACAGAGGCAGCCTTGGAATAAAGTACCTTAGAGCACCTTCAAATGGCTTCTATCCCAATTTATGGTTTCCTTGAGGAATAATTACCCACTGCCAATGACCCTCTTGGTTGAAATAACATGTTCAAGGGACATAAACCCCCTGCAAAATTCTTTTTCATTTCTGCTACCACCACAGTTAAATTACATAGGAGTTTCTCAATGCAGTAGTGATCGGCAGCATCCGAAATTTTAGGAACCTCCATAAGGCCGCCTCTTCCACCCATACCTCTGTAGTGTATCCCTTTCCATGCTCAGTAAATTTCAGGGCTATACCCTTACTTCCATCTTCCTCCCAGTAAAAATGTTTTCTTCCTCATTCTTCATCGGTCATTTTGGATTGATACGCACTTGGTCAATTTGGATTGGTACTTCTTCAGTAACTCTGTACCTTGAAAATTTTAGAAAGCCTCCATAATATCTCAAGGCCTCAAATATCTCAATTGTAGGACACTTTACAATTAAGATGCATGTTGCAATATTCCCAGACATTATCCACTTATGGCACCATTTTTGTTAAGAAACCACATATACCCAAAAATTAGTGGTAATCATTTCACTTGAAAACAGTGAACTAGTTTTCAAGAATCTAGGATTCAGATAGTGAATTATAAGATTCGAATGAAAATATAAGATACATCTCAAAGGTGATTGAGACCTAAGACTCAAATCGGTTGGGTTAAGATTTAATAGGAATCACATGATTCAAATTGCAAATAAATTAGATTATAACAAGCAGTGTTCAAGAATCAGAAAGATTTTTGTTCTTTTTAATGATCAGAGACACAAGGAATTCTCACTTCACTTGACACTTTAAAAGAGAACGCACCAATTTCAATGAACCTCACACATTATAAAGACCACAAAATCTGTTTTCCAACATTAAATTAATTAATAATAAAATGCCAGAACTGTAGCACTATTTTCCACACGCACCTGTTCCATCACGATTCCGATGGCAGCCACCATAAGAATCAATCTTTATCTTCGACTTTTCTAGCCCTTCAAGGGCTTGCAAACGGAAGTTGAGAGCCCGACAATTGGAAATGAAGGCAGCCGCAAGGGCACTCTCAGTCTTTGGTTGCAAAGGTGCCATGATATCATACTCAGCCCATGAAAAATATCCAACAGGAACATCCGATGAGAGACTAGTTGTCATTACAACACTATATCCACTCCTAAAACACAAGCAAATATGATAATTTCAGTTTTATAGAGTTTCTTGTGTAGAGAGAATTCTACTTCTGAGTATAATCCACGGGAAAAACAAGAAATGTGACTATTGAAAGATGACAATGGCTATCTCCAAACCATGGTTTAAAACATCAACACGGTTTCCAATGTTTCCTATGAAACGCTTCCGCTTTTCCTTGAGTACCGACACGAAATCTACATGCAACATCAAAATTACAGTATTTTCCAACACATTTCCTATTGTTTCCTACTAAACTCTTCATTTTTATAAGTACCGATATGAAACCCACCTGCGTGGTTTACAAAATCGACACATTTTGGTAAACTTTGATGAAAATGTGTCGACTTGATTATTGATAAACGATATCCAAATAAACTGTGAATAGTATAAGGTTTCAACATTATGTTTCGTAGTTTCGATAATTCTTCGCTAATATCGACTGGAACATTACAAAACCTTTATATATATTACATGCTTTCGGTCGACATGAACTAAATTCGATTGATTTCATTTGTTTTTGCTGAGAAAAATACATTTTTTAAAGCCCTTTTCCCCCATTTTCTTGAATCAATTACTACATTTGAGGGTTTTAAACTTACTTTTGTAATTCAGCTCTAATATTTTACATAAAAACACACATAGATGCATCAAATTCATGCATCTCTATATATTTTTGGGATTCAAACTAGATTTATAGATGAAATTCGAGCAAATTGAGATAAACGCCACTAAATTTTATTCTAGGCGTTAATGTTCAATTTGGAGGTTAATTAAATGCACTCAATCTAACTGTTGGATTATTCTTCTTTTTCAAGAAAAAAATATTGTAGTTAGTTATAAATCATAAAATAATTAGACAAATGGTCTTACTCATTTATCATAATAATGAAGGGGCTCTATGATTATGGATATGGGTCATTGGGTTTTATGGATATGGCACTACAGATATTCTTGGTTAAGAGGAAGGCTATGGGTCTTTTTACATGATTGTAGTGTAGCTCATCACCCAGATTGCCCATTATTACAGATAAAGTGGATATTGATGCTTGACTGTAAGAACAATAAATTTGGGAGTATACTAGTTGCTACTAGAATTGCATGTCTTGGGCTCAATACTACCATTAACTTGAGCAACAACTTCGTGAACCCATTTGCCGTCGAAACACAAATGATAACTTTGAGCCACATAAGAGCTCTATGTAGTCATGAGCAAGACTAATTTGAGAGTTTTCCAATGTTGTATTGTGATATACCTCATTTATGTGCACCTTTGACTTTACAATTTCAAACAATGCATGTTACTTCACATGATTCTTATACTTAGTAGTAAATATTACACATGCCTTTATTTTTGTTATGTAACGGGTTGTTGATGTATATTTATGCTTTGTTATTCATTCCCTAAAATTTTATCTTAGATTTTCACCATTTTCTTAATATTTCCAGCTTTTCCTTAATTTTTAAGTGTTTCCTTGGAGTTCCTCAAAATGTTTCCACTTCCCTAGTGACCAAAGTTTACATTGACATCGAAATTTAATACCTTGCTCCAAACGCCGACGCCAATGCTGATAGTTTATAATGTTTTGCATTGGTTTTTGAGTAAGAACTGTTTAGAAGTATATCAGAGGAGCTCTTTCAAATCCTTCAGTAGTGGATGCAAATTCCTACAACTATATTAGGTGAGCATTGTAGACACCTCATTTTGCATGGCCAAGTTTCTTTTTGGACCCAAGTGGCCCAATGGCTCCAAGATTCATACGATGGCTTCAATAACAAGATCCGGAGTCCAAAATAACCCCGACCATACTCCCAGTTAAGGCCCAATTCAATCCCAAAAGGAGGAAAATCAGCTTTTTTTTTATTAATTTCTAGGGACACTACTTGAAGTAGCACCCCATAGAATTTCGGTATATTTAATTTCTGTCATAACCAATCCTTGGTTGCCACCTCAATTAGGGTTTCTAAGATCCTTTTAGCCCCACTATGGCAACAAGAGTGAAAAACCTCATTGTTCACCATTATGAAAGGCATCCACACCCATTCTCAATTCAACTTTTTCAACTCTCTTCAACTTTAAAGTTTGCAAAACTTTGAAGTTGTGCAACCTTGGAAGACTTTGTACACCTTTGCATCCATCCCACTCGTGAAAACCCTAGTTCTAGCCTTAGTTTAACCTTAAAGAAACCCTAGATCCCTTGAGCACTTTGGAGATCTTTACACTTGGAGGAAGATTAGAACCACTGTTCGTGAAGGTCTTGAAGAATTAAGGCTATACATGGGAGAATCCTAGCCAGGGAGTTCGGATCTTACTTTGATGATCATCTTAGGTACTTAGAGCAGGAAATCTTGGCAAAGCACAGATTTGCAACAAGGTTAGTATTTCCTAACCACCTAGGCCTTACAGTTCTTCTACCCATTCAAGACCTTTTCTTCCTTCACTTTTCATTGGTAGTCTAAGGTTTTGTCTAAACGGTTGTAAGGAATTTGAAACTCGGATAAAGGAAAGTTTTTGAAGAAAAAGTCTTCGATTTCTCTTTCTTTTCTTTATGCTCTTTATTATCTCTATTGTCTCATGTTTATTTAAATTGTGATTTTCCTCCTTTCCCTTAGGTAGGTGTAGTAATACAAATCTCGTTCTCGAGTTTTAGGTCAAAGTTTTTCTCAGGAGATTTTCAAATCTGGATTTTTTTGGGTATTTCTCACCAACAATGATTAAAAAGATATATTTAAATTACAAAAATAGTAATAAATATCACCAAGTTATAAATTTATAAAACCAACAACATAGTGTATTTCTTACGATATTTTTAAAATCTAGGTTAAATCTTACAATATTTAAAGGGATGAAAAGAAAAAACTATATTTCTCTCGAGATTTTTAAAATATCGTAATAAAACGGTGTTTTAAACTTTAGATATTTTTCAAGGTTTTTCTCTGGAGAATTGGGTATTTCTCAGGAGATTTATAACAATGGGTAGGTGAAGCCTCTCTCAAATCGGTCGAGGAAAGAACTGGTGTTCGCCGATTGAGTGGAAGGGATTTACTGCCTTAGGAGAGACTAGAGAGAATCACCCGAAATCGTTCGAGGGTGGGTGTATTTTAATCTCGAATAATAAAAAAATAAGGAAAACTAAGTAGAGAGGATATTGCCTTGATTCGGTCGAGGCTAGACGCATTTCAATCTCGAAAAATGCTAAAAATAGAGGAATTTAGTTTAACTATCTTTCAAAAGTAATTTATAAAAAATTTAAAAATAACGGAGAAAAATTAAAGGCAACCATCATTCGACAAATGATTTAGGATGCTTAACACCTTCCCCAATTCATAACGGAACCCTCGAATCCCTAACTCTGGTTCTCAGACCAAGAGATTATTATGATTTGGTGACCAATCACACCTAGAACATTTGATTGGTGGCGACTCTAAAAACCTCATCTTCTCACTAGGGCGAATGCGCTACTGTGGGGTGAGGGTGAGATCCACGAGCCGGCTATCGCAAAAGCATTAATTTTTTTAGGGTCCTTGGAGATTTAATTTTGTTCTCGATTACTTTGGGCACCTTATGAGTCCTATAAATTTTTTTTGGGTCCTTGGAGATTTAATTTTGTTCTCGATTATTTGGGCACCTTATAAGTCCTATTAATGCAGGTTTTGTTAATCGCTTAGAAAGATCTCTCTTTTACATAATCTCTTACTCTATTTTATATATCATTTTCCTTCTTTCTTTTAGTACAGCATTTTCTTTACTGATCTTTAAAAAGAATTAAGAAAGAAAGAAAAAGAAAAGGCTCCATTGTAAATAGGGGTGTCAACTATCAACGGTCAATGGATATGAATATTATCCGTATCTGAATTCATTTGCTCAGATAATTATCCGAATAGGTATCCGGCGGAGCGAATTCAACTAGCACTTTTACTATTTGTTTATTATCGGATATGATATCGAATATTTATATATCCGATTTGATAAATATCGGTCCGATTATATAATATATTATTATTATATACAAAATATACTATAAAATTATAGGACTAAAATAAACTTATTAATATGTGCTTTTATGTAATTTTATGACATATTAAATTATTATTATTATTAATTAATTGAGGATAAAATGGTGATTTATTATTTTGTTTTATTTTTGCATTTTTCTGACATTTTTTTCATTATTTCTAAAAAATTTAAAGTAATCGGATAATTCGAATATTTTAATCAGAGTTGGGTACAAATACTCTATTTCACTATCTGTCGGATATTTAACCGAATTTGGATTGTCAGATATGTGATCGGATACGAATTCAGATATACCACTATGCGCTTCGATATTGGTATATCATAGTCACAGAAAAAAGTAATTGCAAAAAATGTTGGGGATGAAGATTATTTTCATTTCATATAAGCAGAAACAGTAATTGCTGTAAAAACTTCAAACACAAGGTAAAATTATCTTTTTGAAAATTGTCCAAATATGCAAAGAAAGACACTTCAGATTGTGCTTACCCACCGTCGTGCCTCAGAAATGTTGTTCTCTTCAAAATATTGAGAGGATTCCATGGATCGAATGACACTAGCTGTTACTGCATCTCGCAGTAAATCAAATGCAGCATCAGGCTTCTTATCAGAATTAAATCCAAACTCACATCCCACGGCACAAGAACTCCCCTCCTGGATAGAAGTGATTTAAAACAGTAAATTAGATATATATAAACAAGACATAAATACACCCCGAAGGGTCACATTTCAGCCCCGGAAAAATTTGTCTTAAACTTTAATAACATTCAATACGCAGATGTCATGGAAACTGAAAATCCAATTGTACGTCCAAAGGGAAGGAAAACATTAAGAATTAGCATAAGATGTGCTCCACAATTTCTAAGTAGAAAGCATATTGGTATTATTTCCAGGAAAAGGAAATAGGTTTATCAAGACTTAAATGCACTGCAATGCTTTTGTGAACAATTTCTATTGCCTTAGATGAGAGTTCTAGATGAGAGTTCTAGCTAACAGATTTATGCATGGATCTCAAACAAAATTATTTCTAGAAAATATTTCACAGACTCTGAATTAGTTTAAGCTGTTTAGCAAAAAATCGTTATTAGCTGCGCATATCATAGTTCCAACTTCCATGACACTTTGGATAATAACAACTATTGTTTTTCTGTTTTTGTTACTCCCTCCTCTTCCTGTCTGTTATGCCAAATAAGAACTAGTGCAAGATGCAAAGGGAAAAATAAGATCAGAAAGTCGACAATTTCATTGCTTTTTTAAAAGTTATCTTCAGCAGAAAACCTTTAAAACCTTGGCACTGTGGTGTTTAAAATAACTTTTAGTCCTTGGTCTCTCTCACCAAGCAAGAACTAAACTCTGCAACCAAAGTGTTCCCTCGGTAATCGTACGATCAAAAGTTCTCTCTCTTTTTTCCCCCTTCTGCAAGAGGAAAGGGGTACAACTTCATCAACATTGACAAGAAAAATCTAAGGGGTCATGGACTCCATTTTGACTCCGTTTTTGTTTAGGGTCCCCTTTCTACATTCAATTATTTATTGAGCCTGGCCCTTTATAAGCAGTTGCGGAGTCACATTCATCAACCACACCATTACATGCTTCTAGTTGCTCTCCAGGAAATTGTGGATCACACATTCAGAAGCTTCAAATGGAGAATGATCAGAAGCCGGAGCTCCTTTCCAACAAAGTAAATCCACGGCAGGATTAAATTGATCAAACATCTCAGCAGAATTCTCAACAGAACCACCTGCTTCTGAGCCAAAAGGTATCAAGGTGAAACCATCTAGGACTAGGAGGTTTAATTGAGTAGCTTGCAGTTCAGATCTTGGCTTGGATAATTGAGCCATGGCATCATCAACAATGCATAAATGTTCCGATTCGAGTGAGAGCCCGAACGGGGGAGGCGAGAACATCTTGATCAAAAGCCCCACTGTTCAGTATAGTGAAAGACTTTTCAAATTTTGATCAAATTGATCGAGAATCTCATCATCTGTTGATCCACTAGATCACATTTTTGAACTCTTTTGTCTTACGTATTGCCCGCTTGGCCCTCGGTTCCTTCATTCCATTTCAGCCATTAAAAATGTCATATCCATTAAAATAATGACACAAATTCCTCTTCATTCTGTCGTGCTCAGCAAAGGTGCCTCTTTTTCTCCTGTCGGAAAATATATTGGCTACAACCAAAGAGTGATAGGTTTGTACTTTGTAGTTCCAGAGCTCATCTTTTTAGTTTTTCCATTGGGGATGATTCTACAAAGACACAATTACTTCTTTTGATGCAATTCCCGATTCGGCTTGCATTGCAATAACCCTCTTTGCCTTCGGCATTCAGCTGGATTGTTAGACGACACTACTACACCTCAGATGTAACTAACCAAGACATCCATGACAGCATGGGATACATTGAGGTTAAAACCTACTAAAATTTCAAACTCGTATAGTAGGGCTTCCAGTTCTCCCAGATCAATGGCAACAGAAATTGCTAACTAAATTGCTAAAATAGATTAATAACAATAACATCTCTTAGAATACCAATCTCTCTTGAGTCCTAAATCAATAACCTTCTCATTCACTTTATTCAAATTTAATTTCAATTTTTTTTTTTTGGTAGACTCAATAACACCACAAGGTGATTACTAAAGGCAAGACAAAGGAAACACACAGACCACACATGCAGCCCAAATAAGCTTCACCCAAGAGCCTCTCAAAACGGGTACCAACCGTTTGAGACACTATGGAACTTATAAGGGACAGCATGCTCGGATATCACTCGAAATTCGAACCTTTAACAACAAAATCTATATATAATAATAATAATACCCTGATCAACTAACCATGAAAAAGAAGAGAAATCATGGGGAACTAAATTAAAAGGCAAACGTAGAAATCACATTACAGAATATCTAAAATAAAAGAAAGAAGGAACCTGCTCATCACCAGAAACCCAGATGGGTTCCTTCCTAAAGTCTCTAGAGTAAGCGACGGCGTCTTCTCTTTCTAACCACTCCTCGCAATCATCGGGTCCCGTATTATTATCAAGACCTAAGATGTCAAACGACTCTTCCCGTGGTGGCACAGTCGCGTCCGGTAATGGAGTAAACGAATCGGAGTAGAAGGAATTGGTCCATGTGTGGACCACGGAAGCGTTCTTGGCCATGTCGAGACGACCTAAAAATGCGATCTCGGCGATGACGACGAAGGTAACGAAGAGGGGCATCAGAATCGAACATCTCTTCTTCTTCTTCTGCTTGTTCGTTGGCGATACCCCAGCAACAACACTTGCCCCTTCTTGGGTCGTCCCTGTTCTTGTCCCTCTTTGCCCTGTTACAGCACCACCCATTAACGATATATATGTTTTTGCTTTCTGTTTCTTCTCTGCTCTTATTTCTCCATTTGTATGCGATGATGAGATGTTAGATGTCTCTGCTTCTGCTTCTGCTTCTGCTGCTTGATGATGTCTCTTCCAAATCTTGTTGTCCTTGATAACAGTGCGATGGATTACCGAGAAAAAAAATATTTAAAAATTTTGTGCAATGGTCATGGGACTTTTGTTGTGTTTTTTGGTTGACGCAAGCTACAAGGCCATTGCTGAATGCGGATTGCACCCACACACCCTCTCAAAAACACGAGAGGATGTGGGGGGCTTTAAGGGCTCACAAGCTAAGAGGTACCACCCACCACTGTGGGCAATTTTAAGGGCCCACTCTTGTGCTTAAATCGATTTGATCTCCACCATCTGATTCGTTCTATTTTTATTTTTTTTGTGGTTAAACAAGTGAACAATTAATTGTTTTTTAGGGGACTTTCTGAGTTTTTATTGCCCAATTTTGATGGGCCATTACGTCGAGATGAATAAAAGGCAATTGAGGATTCAAATGAATAAAGCTTTTGAGACTATAAGTTCTTAGGGTTAACTGAGACCTACCTTAGAAGTTAGAATATGATGTGTTAAAGTACACTACCAAAAAAAAAAAAGTACCCTTCGACCAAAAAAAACAAAAAGATACACAATCATTTTTATTTTTATTTTGGTAAGAGGTAATATAACTCGTAACACACAATCAAATCTAAGGTAACCGTTTAGGTTCATAAGGGTAAAGGTGAGTCCAAGCAACCACACCAAAAGGGCCTGACTAATCATTAAGCTTTTGAACACACCATGGCTTTGTCCCAATGGTAAGTGTATCCCTTCCTTAAGGAAGTGGTTCCGGGATACATTCCCGTGAGGGTGAGAATTGGTTTACTCTCCACCCGTCCCACTAACTTGAGCAGTTACTAACACTCTAACTGGGGTTGCGGCCTAACAGTATAAACTGTACCCAAAAAAAAATCATTAAGGTTTTGAAATTACAAAACTCAATATTTTGTGCCATAAAATAGAGTATTCTATGATAGGTCTCGGTTAACCCTAGATTGTATTGCTATTAAGAAGCTTTATTCAATTAGAATAGACGACTATCCACTAGAATCAACAACTCAACTACATGAATGATGTTGTGGGAGAGAGAAGAGGTAGGGGAGGAGAGAGAGGTAAGCCACCTTGTGTGTTTTTGAAAAGGGGATGAATAGGAGTATCTTATTTTTTTTTTTCAAAGGTGAGATTTTGCATTGGCCTTATTTTTTTTTTTTTAAAAAGGGATAGGTGAATTGCTAGTCAAGTGAGATAAAAAAAAAAAAAATTGAAGATCACGCAGGCCTCCCAGTGAATACATATCAGCATCCTTCAATGTGTTTGATGCTAGAACTACGCAATTTCAACCCTCAAGTTTCGCTTTCGCTCTCGATAATGGGGGAGTTAAGTGTACTAGGAAATACAGGATTCATCCAGAGGACATGGTGAGACTGTATTTGATTCCGATAGTGGTGAGACTCTGATTCCGATAGCACTTCAGACCCAAGGAATCAAGTATTCCTTGTTTTGGCATTTGAATTTATAAGGTCTGATCGACTTAACATAATTTTTTTAAATTCCCTCCACCTTCCATAAGAAATTTCAGGGACATGGACCCCTGGTAATTAGATCAAACAGAAATGATCGCTGCATGAACCATGAAGTCGAATCTAAAATCCTTGAAGTACCGTGCTGGACGAATGCCAATTCACAAACCTGGGGTTCCAGAATTTCTGTTTTTGTCCTGGGTAAAGAACCCCAGTTTACTTACCATATTGTAGAGTGGATGGGAATATATGGAAATGAAGGGGAAGGCAGGAACATCCCTCTGCTGCCAAAAAATAAAAAAGTCCATCAAGTATATGGACAATCTACTTACAATGCATTTATCATCCATCAAAGTCCAATACATACACTTGTATTTATATATATATATCACAAATATGGATAAAAGAAAGGAAAAAAAAAGAACTCTTCCCAATTCCCATGTAGCTAATCATCCTATATGGCCTTCCTACCCAACTATTTATCTATCTAATATACCAGGTAACATGTTAGTAGGCCACCAGATATGTCTCCCAAACAATGCGATTGTGTTATCCCTACCAGATTTTATTCAAATTTCTATTGGCAACATTTAAGGCATACCATTTCCAAGTGAGAATCCTAAACTTCAAAAAACCTTTTATCAATTTTATTCTTCTGCCTGTTCCTTCAACTTGGGTAGGAAAGTGCAGCAACTCCAGTTTTTTCTCCACTCTTTCTTTTCACTACCTTGCAAACTTTAGTTGGATTAATAACTATAACTATGCATTAGAGTCTTCTTCCTTCAGCTCCTGGTTTAGAAACAATCTACTCTTGGGCTCGGATTCTGGGCACACAAAGCTATCTATGTCTTCTGATTGCCGGCCACTATGAACACGTTCTTCCTTTTCTGGGGAAGCATAATTCTCAGTCGGAACTGCTGTTATAGGAGACTTCCCATTAGGAACAACCTGAAAATACACGTGAGAGAGGTGGGATGGAAGTGAGTAATCTCCAAAACCCATGTCATATCATCATCTTGAATTTACAAGCGAGGACTAAAACAAATCTGAGAACAAATCAATTCTATCATTACTTGATCTTTAATAGAAGCATCAGCTACCGCAGTCTTTGCCCTTTTTGCCCTGTGAAGACTGCTTAACTTTTCTCCTTCATGTTCTTCATCTACAAAGTTCTGATCTGACACCTCTGCAAAAATCCAGACAATTATAATAATTTTTTCAGGAAAGAAAGAGAGATAAAACAATCGGAATGATTGAAGTATTCATAAAACCATATATCAGATCCATAACTAGATAGGCTTGTGCATCATTAATGGGTGTAAGTTCAGACTTCTAGTGCTCCCAATGTTCTAATATATGCACATCGATCAGGAGTGTTCAGTATGCAGCTACCTCGTAACCCAAAATCATCCCCCACCCACCCCCCACTACTGCAAAACTGCTTATTAGTCAAGGTAGCATTTTCAAGTACAAAAAAAAAGGGAAGATAGTTACCATCCAGTTGGGAGCTCATACTTAAATGGCTTATTTAAAAATGGTCATTCATCAGGTAAAATCCATACATTGGATGGTTAGCCTATCGCATTTATTTTAAAGATATTCATAATCCAAGAGGTGCTCCACCAATAGAACGCTCCAATCAATAAATCGGTGCCCATCTTATGGAATAGGACATATACATTTTGTGTCCAGTAAATAAAATACCTTCATTGTGTTACCATGGTATGAATTAAAAGTGGGTAGAAAATAGGATTTTGTCCTTGTAAGTCTTGGGAGTTCTCCGTGGAACGTAACAGGGAAGATATGTAAGTTGCAGTTTGCAACCAAGCCACAACCCTATCTGATGAAGGCTAGAAATTGTATGTGAGATTGTGAGTGCTTGGGAAGAAAACATGGAGTAAAGAGCTTAAAATAATAAATGTACACATGAAAATAGGACAAAGACCCTTATTACCATAGTAATTGTCACATTCCAAACCATATATATAATTTGTTAAGAGTTCCCCTATGAGGTAAAGAATGCAGAGGAAGAAAGAGGGGGGACGTAAGGTTGACTTTCTTTGGCAAGACTGCCTATAACTGAGAACTATCTCCACCCCTCGGACTTGGACTTCGAACAAGTGAGTCCTTCAACCAGGGCATTCTTTAAGGGAACTAAAAAATATTCTAGGTCAAACAGAGAAACCTATCTAAAAAGCAATCTCAGAGGAATTCTTTCCAATGGTTTAAATCCTTGTTGAAAGAACAAAAGAGAGATGGGTGACATGACCATAGTGGGAGGGGTGGAAAACAGAAATACATAGAGATGGATTGCTTTTGTTGTTGAATTGTCTGAGGGAGGCAACAGATGTTCTCAAAGAGACTTGGAATGAGTAACAATGACCGTCAAGAAAAAAAAAAGATCCAATAAACAGTGGTAGGGCCAAGTCATATGGCTTAGTTTGATAGTGACTTACTTTGTTCATTTTTTTGGTGGGAAAAATTGCAGTTTGGAATAACCCCGTACCAAAAACTGAATAAATAATCACCCTCTAGCATCCCCATCGACTATAAGAGATAAGAGTACTAGGAAAGTCATAAAAATACAAAATTAATTGACTGTCTACATTACGAAAAGAGGTAATACAGTTGACAGTTCTGTTCAACTCTCTCAAAATGAGGATGGCTTTAAAAGAAGAGAGTGTCAACTAGGCATTTGATATCCCATATGCACTTCCTAGGTTTCCATGGTTCTTGAGATGTTATCAAATGAATTTCAGATGAGAATCAGACAAAACACCACGTGATGATCCGTGGCCAAGAGAAGGCCACTTTCGATAGCAAGGAGTTCACCAATTGAGAGTGGGAATTTTCTACACTTACCAGCAAAAACCACCTAGAACTTGATGTATCCACGAGGGATCCATAGAATTTCAGAGCCCAAACACCAACATTCAGCTTAAGCCATGCATCACTTAAATCACGAATGACCAGAAAAAGAGGCATGTGCCACTTGGATAGAATGTCTCTGTTAGGTTGATTCTCCTAATTTCCTTCCTATATAAGGATAATAACCTGTGTTTCATCCAAGTGATTTTGATAAGGCACCATCTACGTACCTGCCCCCACTCACACACACAAAAAAACTTTGTTTTTCCAACACCTTTCATGGTATATGAGAGTTCATCCGATATTGTTACACATGAACCTGTTATAACTAGTTCGACAAATCGAAAGAAATAAGAAAATGAGAAAACAAGCAATCACACAACGAAAACAAGATATACGTGGTTCGGCAAGATGCCTACGTCCACGGGAGAAAACGGCAAGAAGATCCACTAAGAAACAAGGGAGAATACAATGGGTACAAACTCTCGAAACCCTAGAAAAATCCCTTAATCGCAGCCATAATTACCAAGCACTTGTATTATACTCGTATAGTACCCGTATAATACTTTTAGAGGGTCGCCGTTTAAAACTCCATACTTTTACCGTGTTACGTGTTATACCCGTATCGTCATATAATACCCGTTTAATACATGAATTATGTATTAAACGCGTACAATACGTTTATTTTTTTCATACTTTTACCATGTTAAATGCATATTCCATATTAAATGACTGTTATTAGTTAATATCATGATTTTTATTTAAACGCGTACAATACGTAGAGAAGAAATCTTTGGTTTCCAAAACTGTCAAGTTAATACCGAATATAATCTCAATTAATTACTACTAATAGGAATAAAACAGTAAATAGTAATTAATGGTATGTCAAAGGGTAATAAAATGGTAACCTCTTTTTTGTGTGGTTACAATACTAATGGGTTTTGAATAAAAACAATATATTTATTTAATCAAAGACTCAACTCAACCCGGCCCAGCCCAGCCCAGCCCAGCTCCGCGCGCATATTGTGAGTTGTTGCATAGTATTGAGACAATACGCAATGGGTGGGTAGACAACAAATTCAAAGGCTCTTGAAGACCCAAGCCTTCTACCAACTCTCCATCTTATAAGGAGGTAAAACATTTCATACATTTCCAATGTGGGACTAAAAGAAACACTCAAACCCAAATGACAAAGTTTTCCTCTTGGTTTTGAATCACACAAACACCCCAAAACCACAACACTTCTTGGCTGCACCCAAATCTTTCATTTCAAATTCAGTGCTCAACTGAGCCTTCAAACTGTTGATCTCAGACTTGTTCTTAGAAGCAATCAACATACAACAACAAGTAAACAAAAGAACCATCTGACAGCTTCCTGTGATAAACACAGCTGTCATACTCACTCCTATAGTAGTCATTTCAAATCATAAAAGCATCAAAACGCTTATACCACTATCTAGGAGATTGTTTCAAACCATACAAAGATTTCTTCAGCAGGCACACTTGGTCTTCCTTTCCCTGAATTTTAAACCCCTGAGGTTGATGCATGTAAATCTGCTCCTCTAGCTCAACATGCAAAGAAGCAGTCTTGACATCAAGCTGTTCAAGTTTTTTTTTTAAAACCACCCAGAGAGGGAGGGGGTTAGGCAAGACCCCTACCTGTTTATTAAAATTCAAATTACATCAAAGGGAGGACTTAAAGCCTTACCCTAAACCAACAAGCGATGAGACACTATAGAACTACTCCTTAAATCGAGTAGGTTTCTTAACCTCTCTCTTTGGTCTTCCTTGAGAAGAATCAATTGCTAATGTGGTGCCACATGTTTTATTATTATTCTTCTTCTTCTTACTTATCTTTGAAGTCACTGGTTGAAAACCTTCTTCATCTTGGGGCTCTTCAATAAGAACATCGCCACAAACTTGCTCCGACACATCTAATACAGTCTCATTTTGTTGATTAGTTAATCTAGAATTTCTCTTGTCAAATAAAACGTTAACGTAGTTCCAATGCTTGACAATAGGAGTAGCATCAACTCCTTTGCACTCTTTTTCACCCTTGTCAAATACTAGAGTTGTTTTAATGACATTACCTTGTTCCTCATAGATGAAGTGAATAGGAGACTCTCCACCATCTGAATTCACTATTGGAATAACTTCTTTATTACAAATATTTTCAACTATCTGCAAGCCTATATTGGCAATGGGATTCACATAATCCTTGCCTGGAATCAAACTAGCACTTTCATTATTTGTATCATCATCAACATCTTCTGAAGAATCCTCATCATCAGAAACAACTGTAGAGCCAGGTGTCGAAGAAGCTTGGTCAGCATCACATACACCTGGTGCAATGGGACCAGCACAGCCAGTTACTTCACACTCGATCTCGTACAAAATTTGGGCCCCCCTCTGCTCCACCAATGAGTTAATCTCATTACCCAACTCAGAAGCAATTTCACAAACACCTGGCAAGCCAGAAAAACCAATGACAGGCGCTGCATTGCTACAACGCTACAACCAACGATAACATATTGGTCAAGGCGAGAGAAGGTGAAAACACTTCATTGAAATCAATGCCCTCTTTTTGTGAGTAACCCTTCACCACCAATCGAGTTTTGTACCTTGTATCCTCCACCCCTGGAGTTCCTTCCTTCATCTTGAAGATCCATTTACAACCCACGATCCTTCTTCCTTTAGTTAGTTTTACTAGTTCTCAAGTCTGATTTTTGTGAAGAGATTCAATCATTGTTCAAGTAGCCGAGTCGAGTAACTCAAGAGAAACTCAACTCGACCAACTCGGAAGTATATATATATATATATATATATATATATACCCAGTTGACATTCTATATTTAGGTATACTCGAATCTAATATTATATGGTAATATAGACACTGGAGATTTGTAGCTGCATTCCTGTTCCTCTCTACAAAAAGTTCTCATTTCCAGTTCAAGACTAACAAATGTTCCCCCAAAGCTTCTTTTAACAAGTTACCCAAGGTAAAGGAAACTAGACGAGTTTGTGCTAGTGATGCGGAAGCTTTCACCTCTCCAGTGAGGTAAAGAGCTTGTGGGTTGCAAGGAAACTCAAGTTATCAGTCATCAAACATGTTTTATATTTGTTATTTGTATCTAAATTATGATTTTTAAGTGATATTCATACTGTTGCTTTATTATTTCGTGCAAAGGCACATTTTCCATTAACACTTGCCTTGGACATTTTGTGCAATTGTGATCTTTATGTTTGTGAATCACAAACCTGAACACATTGTTAGGCCACAGGTGCGTTTCAAATATTCTAGGCACAGGGGTAATTCTGGTATTAGTGCTGACATGTAAGAAATGATTAATGAGATAACTCTGAGGTGGAGGGGAGTTGTAAGAATTCGGTTATGCATTCTGTTATGACTAGAGTGTTCTGTTATGCATTCTGTTATGACTAGAGCGGTGAGGTGATAGGGAACAGGTTGTGGTTGGAGGGAAGGTATCTTGAGAATTTTCTGTAGTGAGCTTGCTCATTTTGGGAGAGTCTCCAAGCCTCTTGAATGCTTGGTTTGCTGTACCGTTCCAGTTCATGAATAAAATTCCCTCAATCATTGACTATCAATTGTTATTTTTCTTAGTTTTCTGCTCTGGATTGTATCACACATACCTTCCCAAAATCTAATAAATCAACATATTCACCCTCAGCTCCACATAGTTGACTGGGAGTAAGCGACCATTCTCAAAACGGTCATGGGGAGGAAGCATCTATAATGACATAATGAGAAATCCAAGATACGTGTTTCAAGCAAGGGAAATTAAAATGAAATTCAATCCACTAATCAAATTAAAATGCATAGAATTTTACAATTCAAAGCCCCCCCCCAAATTATTTTTTTTTTGATTTATCATATGACATCAAATTATAATACATACATAACCAGTCTCAATTGCATAAACCAAAACGTATATTAAACAAGATAATGTTCGATATCGAAATTCTATTGAAAAGGCAAAAAAAAATTGAAAAGAATTTGGAAAGAAAATTACTTACTACTGAGTAAATGTAATTTCAACATCCAAAGGGTTGCCAAAGACAGCAGTAATGATGATACCAAGTGAGCTATGAGTTCAAGTCCTTATTTACCCCATGGAATTAATTGTTCCCGATCCTAGTTGTCACTCACACACCTACAACATAGATATAGTTTATATACAACACGCCGATTCATATCACTTACAGTCAAGCCTATAGATTCATATCTTCCACTCTTTCATCCCAGGTTATTTAAGCCTGTGTTCAAGAAAAAGAAGTGACTTTCCTAGTTGTTAAACTTGGTTTTTACTAAATTCAGTTCCATAAAAAGTGTCTCATATTTTAATTTTCTCTTATTTTCATCTTAATAGTGGTCTCAGCTGTGGTAAAGAAAGAGACTTCATAGAAGTTGAAATGTGAGTTAATATGATGAAAATCTGCAGATCAAGCAATTAAAACAATGGATCAGTAATTAAAAAATCTCATTGAGGACACAATAAGGACGGGGGAACACAGTTGAGAGCTGCTACCTGTATTGCTGTCAACTGAATCTTGATGGAAAAAGTGAGCATAACATGCAGAGACCTGCTTCGAACTTCTTGTTAATCCACTGGAAAATATCTTCTTTTCCCTTAAATGCATTGCTTCATTACGTAGTGCACCATTTTCTTGCAGATCAGATGCTACATTTTGGCATTTGCCTGCAGACCGGAAATGCTGGATCCATGGATTTTCCAGAAGAACACGAGATTCACCAGCAATGTCAAACTGACATTGAGCTCTTTCAAAATTAATCTTCTGCCAGCAGCCACCTCGAAGAACCTTGAACTGAAAAAATATGAAAAGGGAAAGATGCAAGAAAACAATTAAAAAACATGGATCAAATAAGGAAAATGGATTTAACTGAGAACATAATGCTATAAACATATGGAATGGATTAAGTTTCATACTTGGCCAGAAGAGTTTGGATCCGGCCGGTTCTCTTTTTGTGAGCTCCGACCATGCAAATCCATGGAATGATACAACTGGTCAACGAACGACGCTTCCATGGAGTTGAGGTACAAACTGTGCTTCTCATCTGTCCATTCTGTGGCAATAGATTCTGCCACCGGAGAGCCCTGATATGAAATTACCATTTTAAGAACCAGATAAAAATTCAAAGAAGTAAAGCAAGGTTGACCCGAGAATGGCCAATATGAGGTAACATACTTTCATTAGTTTTTTTCTTTGGTGACGGAGGGTATCCCAAACCCTTCGAGGCAAGGACTAGTCCCTTCGGGTGCCCGCACCAACCCACGCAGAATTTTTCCTATGGACACCAGGGTAGGTCGAGGAGTGGGAGTTGAATACACAACCACAAGGGGGGAAAACCCGGGATGCTAGCCAACTGCACCAACTCCTAGTGGGTATACTTTCATTAGTTTCTGGTAAACAAAGGAAGCAATTCAAAATAGACTATTAACTTGAGGAGACATAGATTGGGTTGGATTGTGAGAATTAAGAAAAAACACCAAGAGCTTGACAATTATGACAACAAAATCTTTAGGAAAATCAAGTAATTTTAAGCCCCATGAAATTGAACTAACCTATTCCTTAACAGGTGCTATGATTCGTACCTAACCTCTACACCAAAAGCCCTAGGACTGATGGAATGCGTAAATTCAAACCTTATATCTATTTAGGACCATAACAGACCACCATGCTTCTGCAGCCGACATCCTCGGCGGCTCTCACTCTAGGTAGCTTTCACTCTTGTGGTGGTAGGCAGCCCTTTTCCCTTCTTAGGAAGGCTCACACTCTGCTCCAGGTAGGCCTCCCCTAGGTAGTCCTCTCCGCGGGCAGCTCTCACTCAGATTGGAGGCACCCATTTTCTCTATTTTTAGAGTTAGCTCCCACTCTACTCCAGGTATCCATTTCCGTGACGCGAGCTCGAGACGTAGAAGCAGCTCTGATACCAAATGATACGGACCTAACCAACAACCCAAAAGCCCTAGGACTGATGGAATGCGTAAAGTCAAGTCTTATATCTATTGAGGAGGTAACATGCTATTCTCTCCGGTACAAGTGAAGGGAACTCAAAATCTTCCATCAACAGAAAAAAAAATAAAAAATCCTACGAAATTCAGGAAAATTAAAGGCATTCTTAAGTTCCTCAATCCATAACAACTCAAAATATTTAATATAAACCTCTTAACTCTAAGTCAGAAAATACAATTACCACTGAGCCTGAAATTCTTCTCTAAGATGACGAGAAATAGCATGAATTAGAAACAATCAACATCAAAGATAATTTCACATTCTAAACCCCAATAAAAAAATAAAAATAAAAACTAACCCTCATATCTCAAACAATCAAACAAATACAACCCCTATCCAATATCAACACCCCAGAGAGAGAAGAACAGTTATTAAAGAAAGAAAACCAATTACCAGACTCTCAATCTTTCCATGGTCAGAAAAATCTCTCGAATTGTCACCGGTTCGTTTTGACGTGTCCGAGCGTGTCCGAATGCCCCTTCTCCTGCAACCTTCCATTGTCGCTCGATCCTGCTCCTGCGATGCTGCAGGTTTCAACTGCTGGATATTTCCTACAATTTTTTAGCAAAATACTCTCCAAATCGCCACCAAGTTTAGAGGAAACCCCCCTCTGTTGTGTGTGTCCCAGTCGAGAATAAGAGAAGAGAGAGAGAGAGAGAGAGAGAATCAGGGGGCGGTATTGAGGTTGGGCCACAGCAGGCTCCACATGGCGGCGCTTTTACACGTGTCATTACTATCAGCTATTCGCCACGTCAGCGTTGCGATATTATCTAGCACCAATGTGTGAACCAGATATTTTTCTGAGAAACAGAAAATATCTAGCGCCAAGGCCGGTTTTGGATTTTAACTGTATTACCGTTACTGTTGACATTTCTTGGTGGGCTTTTACTTGGAATTTTGTCGCTTTTGCAGTTCGCAGAAGAATGGGATTTTTAACCTTTTAAGACGCCTTTTTCCGAAAAAGTATGAATTCAGTTTACTTTTTGGATTTTTTTTCAATACCATAGGGTATCCAATCATACATACCCATAGAACTGAACGATCTATTCTAAAGATAGACGGTTCACATGTATTCTTACACTTAGTTACTTATTTATAAGTGTTTTAAGTCATTAGGTCATCCAAAAAGGTTAACTGTTGGAGAAAAAAACATGAAGAAATCATGGCTTGATGAACGGCCACGATTCTTAGGTATTGAACGATTAAATACCCTAGGATTATAGAAGTGCGACTGTACTTTTAAAAGAGTTATTTTTTTCAGCTTTAACAAATGTGAATCGTTCAAGCATGTGGGAGAACTTGTGAGAAAGTCTAAAATATCCCTAAAAACATTTGTCATTCTCTAACCCTTTCGAACGAATACACTCTATAGTTATTCAGAGTCTAAAGAAGAAGAAGAATAGGAGGAACCTCCTCACACGAAAAGGATTAACTCAATCTCACTCAGATTTAATCTTTCCATAGACCCTCTTGTGTGCCCGTCTGATTTTCAAGCTTGGATACGGGTTGGGAAAGGCTCAACCACACATGTGACAAAGGTGAACTATATGGTTCTCATGTCCTACAAAACAAGAAACCCATTAAAAATCTTATATACAGAAAAAGAAGAACATAAAGAAACCCCAACAAAAAATAGATTCAAATTCGAGAAAAACAGGCAAAACACATGAAGAAAATCAAACAAGGTGGATGAGTCTTGTTATGATCTCGATTGTCAAGAAATCTTGCAAAAAAAAAACCATAAATCGAAAAAAAAAAAAAAAAAAAAACCAAATATCGAGATAAAAAAATTCTAAATCGAGAATTTTTTTTCACTAAATCGAATTTTTTTTTTACTAAATCGGAATTTTTTTCTCTAAATTGAGAATTTCTTTTACTAAATCGAAAATAATTTTCTCAAATTGAAATTTTTTTTACTAAATCAAAAAAAATTTCCCTAAATCGAATTTTTTTACTAAATCGAATTTTTTTCTCTAAATCGAGAATTTTTTTTACTAAATCAAAAATAATTTTCTCTAATCAAATTGTTTTTACTAAATCGGGAAAAAAAATTCTAAATCGAGAAAATTTTTCCCGATTTAAAGGAAATTATTTTCAATTTAGTAAAAAAAAATTCTTTTTTCGATTTATGGTTTTTTTTTTCCGAGATTTCTTGATAGTCAAGATTATAGCAAAACTCATTCACCTTGTTTGATTTTCTTCATGGGTTTTGCCTGTTTTTCTTAAATTTGAATCTACTTTCTATTGGGGTTCTTCATGTTCTCTTTTTGTATATAAGATTTTTAATGGGTTTATTGTTTTGGAGGACATGAGAACCATGCAGTTCACCTTTGTCACATGTGTGGTTGGGCATTTCCCAACCCGTATACAAGCTCGAAAATCAGGCCAGCACATAAGAGGGTATGTGAAAAGATCGAATCTGAGTAGAAATGAGTTAATCATTTTCGAGTGAGAAGGCTCCTCCTTCTCTTCTTCTTCTTCTTTAGACTCTAAATAACTGTTGAGTGCATTCGTTCAAAAGAGTTAGAGAATGTCAAGTGTTTTCAGGAGTATTTTGGACTTTCTCACGAGCTCTCTCACATGCTTGAACAATTCATACGCGTGAAAGCTGAAAAAAATAACTCTTTTAAAAGTAAGCTGATTTTCATACTTTTTCAAAAAAGGGGTCTTAAAGGGGTAAAAATCCTCCGAAGAAGACATATCCATGGCCCATTTGGGTTGATCCGAAAGTTAGTATAAAGGTAGTCCGAATTGGGCTGTCAGCGAGCTGAGATGATCCAAGTAGCTTGATCCAAGTTAGGTGCCAGCTAATATAGTTGGTAAAGGCTCCAAATTGGGCTGTCAACGAGCTGAGATAATCCAAGTAGCTTGATCCAAGTTAGGTGCCAGCTAGTATAGTTGGTAAAGGTTCTTGGCGTCGTACTAGAGACCTGGGATTGAATCCCACGTACATCAGAGTTGGGGGGTTTATGGGAGGGGGAGGGCTACCCCTCATTATGTAGCCCATAGGTCCAATAGCCTCCAATGAACAAAAAAAAACAAGCTCATGGGTCTCGTCTATACCCCTCCAAATTGACGACTAAATTCTTTTAATTAATGCTATGTCAACTTTCCCTCTCACCCACTTTATCATTTTATAGACAAGAGATAAGAAAATCAATGAGCCCTGCAAAAAAAAATTGTCATATATATTTTTTTACCTTATTGTCAATAAAAAGAAAAGTGAATGAAAAGAAAAGTGAACTTAGCATTATTCTATTCATTTTGGTCGTAGACATTCTAGTTAGTGTCAGGATTAATATTTCAAGTAGGCTCAATTACAACATCATTTTGGCATCAGATTACCTCTGGCGGACGCCCAAGGCCCAGCCTTGGGTGACCCTTATGCATTCGACATGTGGTGATAAAAAAGGGGAGAAGTCATTTTCTCCCCTGATTTTGACTTCTCTTTGCTTCTGATATCTTTCCCCCTTTTTCTCGCCGCATGGCGGTCGCCCGAGGCTAGGCCTCGGGCATCTATCAGAGGTAATCTGATGCCCATCATTTCAGGTGGATTGTTATTAATGAATGAATCCCAAATTCAATCAATTGCACAAGTCAACTCGTATTCCTTTTAATCCTATTAAGTGTGGTTAAGATTCACTAATAAGGTTCAACAATCTAACCTTAATTTTTTTTTAAAATATTAATCCTAAGGGTTAAACGTGTTAACTAGAATAGAAAAGGCCAATTAAAAAGGCTTTGTTAGTGTCATTGAACTCTCTCAAATTCCATGGCAATTGGACGGCATATGGATTCGTAGTATTAATGTATTGGGAGTCCACTCCTTTAGTCTTGAATTGAGCTCAAGACCTCGTTATACGATATTTTTAAATACAAAGAGGAGCTTGTTTCACGGTTGAGCTGAATTCCCTTTTTAACAGTATAACGGTAGCAATCTTGTAATTATAGTGTGTTACAATACTACCCCTACCTCTCTCAATTAATACAAACGTGCCACAATCTTAGTGTAAAAACCTCTCCCTCTGCCGTTTCTGAGAGATGAGTGAGAGGGAGAAAAGCTAAGTAAGTTGGGTGGGGGTATCTAATCTAAGAGACATGTATTAGTATACATCATCCTGACCGTGGACTTGATCTACAATACCACATCCCACCTTTCCATCTCTTATATGAATGCAATCTCCAATTACGGAAGGAGGTGGTGGAATCGGATTGACCACTAGCTGCTCCAAGTAGGCGTGATATTATCTAGGGGTTCAACAGATCAGATATTTCTCTCTCTCGTAACTAAATGCATTTGCTTCATCCGAATAGGTCTCCGGTGAAGCAAATTCGAGTAGTACTTGCAATATTCATTTTGCTTCGAATTTCATTTATAATCCGACACAAATTTAGATATAAATGATCCTTACAAATTTAGATATTGATATGTACAATTTGATAAATATCCAACCAATTATATATTATATTTTGCAAAACTTTAAGATATATTATATTATTATTTTCAATATAAAATCAAAATAGTAATTTGACATTTTAAATATATATTTTTTTACTTCATTTATATTTGCATTTTTATGGAAATAATTTATATAATACCCAAATTTAAATATTTTAATTGAAGTCGAATATGAAAATTCTATTTCAATGTCCGTTGAATATTTGATCAAATTCGACTGGGAAATAGTTAACATAGGTTGGTGAGCATTTAAAGAGGGGGACATTCACCTCTTAGGTTTAGAAATGGCATGGGTACGCCTATCACTGCTCAATTCGAATAGTTGGATACAGAATTCAGATACACCATAATTCACTTCAAATTGGCTCCGTTTATAGCTCTAATACTATCCTTGGCGCTACAAGCACTAAAAGCCGTAAGGCATAAGTATCAAGTTGGCAAAGGCGTATACCTTACACCAAGATAGGGATTTGGTCAGAGCCATGCGACTCTTAGTTGTGCCAACTGAAAACCATCATGTACAATGTGTCAATGCTTCTTGATATTTGACAATAACTCTCTCTGGACTATATCTTTAAAGTGACCATTCTTGGCATCAATTCTGATAAATAAATAAAAATTGTTGAGGGTATCATTTAACTATAGTTAGTGATTAGAACAATAGTTAGTGGTTAGCTTGGGAGAGTGGGGCTTTTGCGGACTCGTCACCCAAGGGGGATTGGATCCCCAGACTTCCCTCAATAGAAAGGCCACACCCAACCAATGGCGCAAGAGGCGGGGTGTAATTCTTATGGTTCTCTCATTAGGGAAATAAATCAATTCTTATAAGTTTTGATTATTACAATCAATTATGTGTAGTGAACATGTTTGACAACTGTCAACTAAAATCAATTATGAGAAAAAGAAACAATAGAATTACTGTAAATCAAAATCTTGTCCATTTTCACACTTATCCCAATCATTTAAGCATGTTTCTCACATTAAAATTTGAAAAACGTTTTTTTTTTGTTATAATTGTGTTGAAAACAAAACACCTTTATGCTATTTATGTCGGATGGAGGGAACATCTTTTTCTAGTTTAAGAAAAGAAAAATATCATCTACCAGATTATCGTAGATATCTATTTTACTTAGGAATTACGTGTACCAAATACAAAGAATCCGTAATTACAGATGCATCATATGTATTCTAGTAAAGAGAATTTTCAATGCGAGATAAAAACATCTTTGAATAGCACATGTGATGAATCCGTTCATTTAGAGAGTGTAGAGTGTGTGTTAGTAAAAAAAAAAAAAGACCTAACCGGACGGCATCGCACCGCACAGTGCGCACCCTACTCAAAGCGTGAATCGCACGCCAAACCAGGACCAAAAACCAGTGCGGTCCCCTTTAGTAAAACTTTACTTCCTTTGGTTTGAAGAGATCATTTCCGTATTCTATGCATAATCAAAACTGCATGCACATTGCACGCCCACCACATGATAATAATGATACAAAGGCAAGCGATGAGAGCAATAAAGAGAAAGGGATTGATATCTTTTTCTTTTTTTGTCTTCTTAATCATAGCCTTTTATTTACTTTTTTTAAATAAAAAACAAAACCTATACAATCAGAGACTAATTTCTCACATAAGCGTCCAAACAGAAATCTACCCGATCCTTAATACTCAGACTTCAAACAATAACATAAAAGAAATAAAATAATAAAACAAAAGAAAGTCAATCCAAGATATTTTAGATTCAGTCGGTCGGAAATTATATCAAACAGGTAGGGGTTTGGTTTGGTTTGATTAATTCATTCGGCTCGCCTGAAATTAGCAAGAAGATTGCCGGACCGAACAAGCGACTACCTGAGCCCACTGTTTCAATCTAGTCTTCACCATCTGAGGATTATCCCCTTCAAAAACAAAAAATATATGTATATGTTTCTTCTAATGGATCGATCAGCCATTAATTATATATATATAAAAAATAAGCATCAGCCATTGAATCAATGAAATGCAAGAAAATCCTTACCTGGATCGACTATGGTGTGAGGGCATAGTATGGGAGATGATGCATCGAAGTCGGAGACAGTGGATGGAGATGACTTGTTGTATAGAGAGTCGTTGTAATGTTTGTTAACAGCATGGTAGAGGCCCAAAGCAGGCAAAGTAAGGGAGAGTTTTTGATCTATATCGGGAGAATCGAACCCGAAACCCAACTCGAAACAGGCCTTGAGCTCGTCCAGATCCTCGTCCGTGAGGCTCTTGCTACGTCCCCGTCTCGTTCTGCTATTGCCTTTGCGTCTCAACCAGGCCTCATCGCGATATGTATCGGAGGTCAAAGATCGCTGCTTGTAGAGCGGTGGTGGCGCTTTGGGTTCCGACATGGGCCCAACCCCCTCAACTCCTTAGCCCACCCACATAGAGAAGCTGCTCTCCAAGCTCTGCAGTTTTGGGGAATTCGAAACGAAACAGGGTTTTTAAGGGGTTTAGCTGCAGGTGAAGTGGAGGGGAGGGGAGGGCCGGGCCGGGCCTTGAATCGGAGCTTTGGTTGGTCGGCCACATTAGCTGTCCTTTTCCTTTTTCTAAAAGCTTCTCTTTCTTCCGGTTGTTTCGCAAGAATAAGTGATGCTACAAAATGAAGGAAATGAAAAACAAAATGTTTAACGGTCAATGAAAAAGGAAATGTACATTTCGGGTTCATTCAACTTGATTTAAGAAAAAATATTAATCTTAATTTAATTAAGCTTAATCGTAATTAAAAGAAGGTTAAAAGGGACACAACGGTAGTGGACCGCATGGTTAAGCTAGTCATTGCTCAAATGAAAATATGAAAAACAATTTAAATACAAAGCGGATCTATGCTTCACTGCCTTGGAGCAGGGTTCCTTTTTTTTTTTTTTTTTTTTCTTTTTTTTTTTATGTATGGTGGTGGCAATCTTGTATTATGGAGGAAAACGTGTTTCTCAAAATTGTCTCCTACTCTCTTCATAATTACAAAAATGTCATCGCCATATACTTAAAAAATGGGAGCTCCATTCCAAAGCCGAGAAGTAGTGCTTCGTCTCAAAATTAATCTTAAAAATAGTTTATAGCTCTGCTTCTTTTTTCCATTGAAAACAAGGGGCAATTTTGTAATTATGTGCAAAATTGTCGACTTTGCTTTGCTTCACTTCAAAAATTAGGTAGAATTATTTAACCCATCATTAATGGCTTAAAGAAGAAGAACTCTGTAGCCCTGCATGGTAGAGCCTCAAAGAAGAGGAAGGTTAGGGTATGAGTTTTGGTACTTAGTCAGACTGACTCAGTCAGTGACAATGGTGGTTATGGGCTGGGGGATGATGGTGACGAGGGTTTTGGAGACAAAAGTTAGGGCAATTGAGTGTTTATTATAAGGCTTAATTATGTTGGATTATTGATTATGGGGCTTATTTTAAATATGATTAGAGATTATGGCGCTTTTATGTCACAATGGGAGGCCCAAGAAAATAGATAGTTTAATCTTAACTTGCACAACACCAAAGCTTACTCAATGCCCTACTAAAAACAAAACCTAGATGGGTATTCAAACAGAAAGAGTTTGCCCAACCTAAGGAGATTATTCAAGGCGAATCAAAATGTCTCTCTAAATCCAGACCGACCAAAGATTTAGAGGTGAAAAATGGGATAGAAGCTTGTGTAAATGCCTGTAGGAGTCAAATTTTTGAAGGCCAATGGGAGGTTGAGCTTCCTAATGGGCTTCGTAGTCAATAACAAGTTCGTAATGATATTTTTATTGAAGAATTCGAAGAAGAAGACGATTTTCAACTAGTGACATCAAGGAGAAATAAGAAGAAGAAGAAGAAAACATCAACAATTGATTCTTCTTAAGGAAGACCAAAGAGAGAGGTTAGGAAACCAACTCAATTTAAGGAGTAATTTTATTCTTTGGTAATGTAAGAACTGTTCTTAGTTAAGTCTTATGTATTTGTGTTCTTATGATTTTGTAGGGGTAAGGTTTTATGTGCCCCCATTGCTTTTTCTTAATACACAGGTAGGGGTCTGCCAAACCCCCCACTCCCATTGAGTGACATTTAAAAGAAAAAAATGAAATAAAAGTATAAGACTTTGATATAGAAGAAACGTGATTACCAGCGCCATAGGATTTTTGAACGATAAAGACCCAACCCAAAGGACTATCTTTAGGGCTAAACTATAACTTAATTAGTTGAGGTCACGAATACTCCAACCAATTTTTCATTGTGATGTTTCTCAATATATTTTCTCCACTCTACTCTCTCTTTACCCCTATACATGAAATGTGACAATATAGTTGCTCCCTTTGGGACTACATCACATGCGATGTGATTGCTGACCCTCACTATAAAAGTTCTAAGTAATATCACTACAAATAGAGTAGCCACTAGCCAGTAGGGGTGGTAAATCAACCTAGCAGATCCCAAATAGCTCAAGCTCAGTTCGTTAAAAGCATGCCTAAACTCAATCATTTAATAAATGAGTCAAGCTCAAGCTATTTTCTTGTGCTCGATTGTTAAACGGGCTCGGCTCATTAAATACATGTAAATATATTTACAAGGTGTGAAGATTATATACAACAAGTCTCATTAAGGTAGGAGAGCAAATGAAAGATAATTTGACACAGGATCAATTGTGGGGAATAGTTTTTGGCGGTTGGTGAAGACAATTTGCAGTGTTTTGCTTGCTTGCTAATTCTAAGATTCTCGAGCATTGTTCCACATCGCCAGTGGTCTCTTCTTGATCGGGATCATTACCTTGGTTATTAATTTTTGGAATGGAGCTCCCCCTTGTATGCAGAAATTTTACCTTCATGGTGTTTCGAGCGAGGAGGTTTAGTGCTTGTTTGTAACTCATTATGTGGCAATGCTGTTTTAATTGTTGAGCAACAGTGATGAACATTGCGGACGCGGAAACACCACCCGAAAGAGCAAAGAGGCCTAAGAAAGGCGCGGGGTCTAAACTTTGATTTTCCTGAATATCAATTTGTGAAGTCGAACAATTGGAAGAAGAGAGCATATTGTTCTCTAATCTCTCTATTTCTCCACTCTCTGTTGCTTTCAGTATTGCTTCTGAAATGTCAAAGGCCAAAGGCCAAAGGAGAACCCTTTGAGAACACCTGAAAAAGATAATCAAAATTCAGTTAGCCAAATTTTCTTCACATTCTATATGTAAAGGATACTGAGAGAGGTGAAAAGTATCAATGCAATTACAAAGCCAAATCCACCAAGCTTCAAGATGGGTCCTGCCATGGTGTAGCCCTTGCAGTACTTTGCCAGAAACACTTTGGCATGGGGAACCACAAAGAAAGCGGCCGCGATATCTTTACTTGAAAAGGCCTCTGGGTAATCATCGATTGAAGAAATTCTCTTGATGTTCTCTTGTTTGAAATCCAAATAATTCACTAAATATCTAACAATGAAGGAATTCCCATCACACCCCACAACTGCATCTGTCCTCTTGAGCAATCCAATATCTAACACAGAAGGTTCAAGCTGCGACAGAGTCATCATGGAGGTCAAGCTCGCAGTAAAGGTTGCAGTTAAAATTAGGACCACGAAGAACCACATTGCCACTACAAATCGAGATAAGTTGTTTCTAGGTGATTCTCCTGCAGTTAAAAATCATGGGATTAGGAAATTCAATCACTATCTTATCCCAACTATTTCCCTGGCCTCCACAACATTAATCCTTTCTATGCTATTCTTATTTATGCAGATCCATAATATCTTTGGTCAGAGCGTTTGGTTTCACGTCGTTTTCTATTACAAATATGTTCAGGTTGTTACCCGACTCACCCTTTTAAAGCATTCGATCTTCATTAAATTAGTCCTCGTTTAATGCTATCATGATCTTCCTTGAAATTGTCCCAACCATCCCAATTGCGTCTCCATAATTTAATCACCTATATAGTGGCATTACCCCTAGCTGTGTATATGTTGAAATAATTTAACAGTTTATATACAAAGCGGAGCTCTGCTTCACGGCGTGGAGCGGAGCTCCCCTTTTTACACTATCCCGATGGCAACCTTGTAATTTTGTGTTTTATAAAATTACCCCAACAGAGCTCAAAAATTACAAAATAGCTATGCCTATAGTACAAAAAAGTGTGCTCCACTTCAACAATGTGAAGCAGAGCTCCGGCTCAAAATTAATCTCATAATTTAAATATTAGTCCTTGTAAGTTTTCAAAATTAGTTTAATTAATTTGTTAAGATTTGGAGTACATATGATTAAACTAGAATTGTTCATTTAATCAATTATTTAATTGGACAAGTTCTGGACTCATATTGGACTCCATTAATTAATTTTAATTGGCTAGTGAGATTATATTAATGTAATGAATTTTAAATTACTTATACGGGCATCTCTAAATGAGATTTGGTACCCAATAGTCTTCCAAGCAATGCAAGAGCTGAGTTGTTTCCCTGAGATACTACTCTTTTTTCCTCGAGGCTTAGACTATATTCAAGAAAGAATCAACCTAGTGCCTCTCAACTTACGTGATTCATTCGAATGATTATGTATCTATTTATTTCTTTGATTAGTTTGTGCAAGGATTTTATACGTAAAACGACACTATATATATTGCCTAAATATACCATGTTTCCATGCAAATATTTGTTCCAATAAATTCACAAATAACAATTTATTCTAATAAATATTAGAGGTAGATTAAGTTGTCTTAGATATTATTCCAACATAACAACAAATTGTGGTGAAAAGATACCTAAAGAAAGCAAATAGAAACACACAAGAACACACAAGATATACGTGGTTCACCCAACTGGGGTTACGTCCACAGAGAGATCCCAGTTGGGTAAACCACATATATCTTGTGTGTTCTTGTGTGTTTCTGTTTGATTTCTTTAGGTATCTTTTCACCACAAATTGATATCAGAGCCAGGTTAGATTCAAATTAAGCAATGACATCGAAGAGTTCTAGCGCCAAGTTCGATGTTGAAAGATTCGATGGGAATGGCAACTTCGGATTATGACAGAGTCGGGTGAAAGATCTATTGATTCAACAAGGTTTACATAACCCTAAAAGGTAAAGAAAAGAAACTGGAGTCAATATCCGATGAAGATTAGGAAGATCTGGAATTGAAGGCGGTGAGCACCATTAGGTTAAGCCTATCTGACGACATTCTCTATCACGTGGTTAATGAGGATTCAGCACCGAAGCTTTGGATGAAGCTTGAGAGCCTATATATGACAAAATCGTTGTCAAAGAGGCTATTCTTAAAGCATAAACTTCATACTACCAAGATCCAAGATGAAGGAAGGTGGGGATCTCACAGAGCACATCAATGCTCTCAACTGAATAGTCAATGACCTAGCAAACATTGATGAGAAGGTTAGCGATGAAAATCATGCCCTATAACTTCTCTTTTCACTTCCGCCCTCTTATGAGCATCTCGTTACAACCCTACTCTATGAGAATGATTCTATAGAGTTAGAAGATACGGTAGCAACCCTACTCTCAATGATTTGAGAAAGAAGAATCAAGAAGAGGAAAATACTCAGGCTAAGGGTTTGTTTGTTAGAGGAAGTGGAAAGGAAATGAGGAAAGATAAAGAACTAAGAAGAGGAAGGTCGAAATCAAAGTTTGGAAGGACTCGGCCTCACTGTCACCATTACAAGAAATATGGTCACATTAAGAAAGACTGCAGAATCCTAAAGGAGGAACAAGAAAAGGAACCGGAAAGGGGGAAAGGAAAAGCCTCAGACCAAGCTAATGCAGCTTCGGAAGAAAGTAGCGACGGGAACACCTTTTGCACCCATACAAGTAAGGAATCCTACTTTGACTCTTGGATTTTAAATTCCACGCGTTCATATCATATGTGTCCAAATAGAAATTGGTTTGACACATATAAAACCTATGATGGGGGTATAGTTTTAATGGGGAATGATGCAATTTGTAAAACAGTAGGGATAGGTACTGTCAGGATTAAGATGTTCGATGGTGTTATTCGAACCCTAACTGATGTTAGGCATGTACCGGACCTGAAAAAGAATTTGATTTCTTTGGGTACGATGGAAGCCGCTAGGTGTAAGTACACAACTTCAGGTGGAGCTCTGAAGGTAATCAAGGGAACCATTGTTATCCTGAAGAGAATAAGGACTGGAACCCTATACAAGATGATAGGGAATACCGTAATAGGTGGAGCCGTGACTGGTCTATCAGAAGGGGACGATGAGACCAAATTATGGCACAGGAGACTGGGTCATATGAGTGAGAGAGCCCTTATGGAGCTTCATAGTAGAAAGCTCCTAAAAGGGATCAAAACCTGCAAGCTACAATTCTGTGAGCACTGTGTATTTGGGAAGCAATCCCAAGTGAGGTTCAAGACCTCTTCACACCACAGCGAGGGAATTCTAGAGTATGTTTATTCAGATGTGTGGGGGTCAGTCCCTGTGAAGTCACTGTCGGGATCTCTATATTATGTGACATTTATAGATGATTTCTCTAGAAAAGTTTAGGTGTACTACATGAAGAAAAATTCTGATGTTTTTGGTATTTTCAAGCAGTGGAAAGCCAGGATTGAAAAGCAAACAAGAACACAGGTGAAGTGTTTGAGGTCAGACAATAAAGGAGAATGTACATCTGTAGAATTCATTAAATTCTATACAGATGAAGGTATTGCTCGAAACTTCACCACACCAAGAACTCCACAACAGAATAGAGTGACAGAGCGAATGAACAGAACACTCTCAGAGAAAGCTCGGAGTATGAGGATTAGTGTTGGATTGAAGAAAGACTTCTGGGCAGAAGTAATCAACACAGTAAGTTTTCTGATTAACAAATCACCTTCTAAAGCTTTAGATCTGAGGACACCAGAAGAGGTTTGGTCATGTAAACCCTATGATTATTCTATGTTGAGAATTTTTGGGTGTCCAGCATATACACATGTGCATGATGATCTGATGAGTAAGCTTGATAAAAAATCAAGAAAGTGCATTTTTCTAGGTTTCAAAAAGGAGTTAAAGGCTACAGGTTATGAGATCCCGAAACAAGGAAGATTGTTGTGAGCAGGGATGTAATCTTTTATGAGACTGCCATGATGAAAAAGGAGGAGCATTGTGATCAATGATGCACCCGACAGTAGTGAGTATTCAGTTCAGGTGGAGCTGGATAGATCTGAATCAGATGAAAGTGATGAAGAACCACCTCAGGTCGAGAGAGTCGACCAATAGCCACGGAGATCACAACGGGTTCGAAAATAACCCAAAAGATATGATGATGACACAGACATGGTAGCTTTTGCTCTCATGGCTGAGAATGGGGAGCCATCCAAGGAAGCGGTGTCAGATGGTGATCATAGCAAGGAGGAGAAGGCTATGGATGAAGAGATGAAATCACTACACAAGAATCAGACTTGAGATCTTGTAGAACTGCTTAAGGGGAAGAAAGTCATTGGTTGCAAGTGGATTTCAAAAAGAAGGAACCTACTAATAAAAGCAACGAAGTAAAGTTCAAGGCGAGACTGGTTGCAAAGAGTTTTACATAAAGAGAATGAATAGATTTCAATGAAATCTTCTCACCAGTTGTAAAGCATACCTTTATCAGAACAATATTGTTGATAGTAGCTATGCAAGACCTAGAGCTTGAAAAGATGGATGTGAAGACAATCTTCCTACATGGAGAGCTAGATGAAGATATATACATGCGGCAACCAGAGGAATTTCAGATAAGGGAAAAAGCAGATTAGGTCTGTAATAGTACAAGCGATTTGACTCATTCATGGTGAAGAATGAGTATTCTAGAAGTGAGTATGACCACTATCTCTATTTCAGAAAACTTAAAGATAGTTTCTTCATATACTTAACACTCTAAGTGGATGACATGTTAATTGCTGCCAAAAGCATGTCAAAAGTGAAGGTATTGAAGAAACAATTCAGTAGTGAGTTTGAGATGAAAGACCTAGGTGCAGCAAAGGTGATTCTAGGCATGGAAATTCAGAGAGATAGGAAATTAGGAAGACTATCTCTATCCCAATGGTAGTACATAAGGAGGGTCCTTACAAGGTTCAATATGCAATATGCAAAACCAGTGAGTACTCCATTGACGACATATTTCAGGTTATCATCGCATTTATGTCCAGTGACAGATGAAGAGAATGATGAAATGACCAAATTTTCGTATGCAAGTGTCATGGGCAGCTTGATGTATGTCATGGTTTGCACTAGACCTGACATCTCACAAGGTGTCAGTGTTGTTAGTAGGTACATGGCGAATTCTAGAAAGGAGCACTGGCAGGCAGTAAAGTGAATTTTGAGGCACTTGAAGGGTATCATTGATGTCGGAGTCACAAGAATGACAAATGTGAGGTAGTTGGGTATGTCGATTCCGATTATGCTGGGACTTGGACAAGAGGAGGTCCACTACAAGGTACTTGTTTACACTGGATGGAGGACCAATTTGTTGGAGATCCATGTTGCAGCCTACTACAACATTGTCAACGACCAAGGCTGAATACATGACAGCTTCAAAAGCAACCAAGGAAGCAATCTAGTTGAGAAGTTTGATTGGTGAACTGGGAGTAAAGCAAGAGAAGATGATTCTTCACTATGACAGTCATAGTGCTATACACTTGGCGAAAAATCAAGTTTACCATTCAAGAACGAAGCACATTGATGTGCGCTTCCATTTCATTAGAGACGCAATATTTGAGAAGGAGATTTTGCTGGAGAAGATTCACACAAGTGAGAACCCTTCAGATATAATGACGAAGTCTGTTACCATTTCCAAGTTTAAGCATTGCTTGGACTTGGTTAACAATCGATGAAGTAGGTGGAAGTCCACACCCTTGAGGGAGGGTATGAAGGCATCTTTGGAGATGCAGTTATCCTTCACCCGAGGCAGAGCAGAATTGAAGCCAAGGTGGAGAGTGTTAGATTTGCTTAAATTCTGAAATAGGCGATCGATCGCCCAAGATGGGGGATCGATCGCCGAAAGTGGGAATCGATAGCCCGAATCGTGAATTTTTTCAGAAATTCAAATTTTCTGAGTTTTTCCTTATTTAAAGCCTTCTTTGAACTAGGGTTTCATAAGGAGAGTTCATAGAACTGAAGCCAAACTTTTCTTTGAGAGAGAGAGTGTGTTTGAGAGGTTGATGAACCATTGTATCTCTTTGCTTTGATTATTAGTGAAGAATGGATCTCTCCGTGGACGTAACCTAGTTGGGTGAACCACGTATATCTTGTGTATTCTTGTGTGTTTCTATTTGCATTCTTTAGGTATCGTTTCACCACACAAACAAATTGTCAAAGAATGATAAAACATATATATATATATATATATATACAAACAATTTTTAAAAGGAAAAATGAATGGCAACTACTACTAAGACCTAAGACCAACTCCAACAACAGTAGCAAACCTTGTTTGCTACTCTAGCTCAGCAAAAGCAGTCTCCAAAAAATACGTCAACAGGAATCTTTAATTGCTACCTTGTTGAAAACCCGGCAGCCGGGTTTTCAACAAGGTAGCAAATCATTTTTTGCATTATGATATTTGGTGGGCCCATTCTCTTTTATGTCATATCCAAATTACCTAATAGGTCAAAGATAAAAAAAATTAATTAAATAACATTTGCTACCTTTATCTGCTATCCTCTCTTGGAGTGAAAATTTTTAAAAAGTGTAAAAAGAGGTAGCAAATGTGTAAATGGGGTAGCAAATGACACATTTGCTACCTCCATTTGCTACTCTCTCTTGGAGATTGTCTAATAGTACGCATTGGCTCCGCTCTTTTGAAAGAACTTTCAAAAGTCTGGAGCATTATTTTTCTGGAACAATGAAAGTCCAAGAACTTTAAATGTTCTAGGCCTCTTAAGTTGGTTCATTGTTCTTTTGATGCGGAATTTTTTGGTTTGAAAAATCAAATGAACGGAGCTTAGTAGATGCAAGTTGCATTGTGAATCTCGGTTAGGAAAGTTGATTTCGTACAGTTCGATGTCTTACTTGATCCAGAGAAGAGCATGGTAATGGAGAACCATAGCAGTGTTCCAATCTGGTAAGTAAATGGGCCTTGAATTCGGGATTATCTTTACGTTCAATTAACCAGACAACGAATCCAGTGAACACGCTCGTTGCTACCGTTAGAACCCACATCCCTTTGGTGAAAGGCTTCATGAACATCCAACGTTCTAGCGATCTCTTCGTTGGCACTACCATCACAAGCCCTGCTTCAACATATGGTTGTGAGAATTCGCCATATCGGCACCGGTCTGCCATTATTACTGTATCACCAACGGCTGCATCGAAAGTCTTTTTCATGAATGAATTAATGGCGTCAGTATTATAAGCTAGCTAAGAAGAAAAATGAAAGCTCCAACTGGTAGATAATGAAAGGAATAAATATTAGAAAGTAGACAGCTACTCTATCTAGGACAAAAACATTTGAAAATTAATAACTAACACTGCCAAAACTGTCAAGGTATTGCTAAGAGATTTTGATAAGTTAATCATGCATATATACTTAATTATAAAACAAAACCAGAAGAAACTCAAATCTGACCTTGTGGTAGACCGCCTCCACCATTTTATCATAAGAACCATTGAAGGGAATCAGTATGTAGGACAAATGGTAAGGTAGATACTGCAGTGCTGCTTCAAAGACATCGACTGAAAACCCGGTCACGTTTATGGTTCCATTTCGATTATCGTTGTAGCTCACTTTCACAAACTGATTGAAGGCACCTCTAGCTGGAACTCCTATCCTCAATGGATTCTCTTCAGAATTGGAAAAATTGATCATGGCCCATCCAACAGGGACCGATTGTGAGCTCCCTGGCCAATACACCGTGCCCAACACTTGAGCAGTTCCATTACTACTTGCTCCCTTCTCACCACTCTCATGTCCATCAAGGGTCTCTGAGAAACTAAATTTGGGCGACCAAAATCCAAGCTCTCTGTAACTTTTACCGACAATGTTAACGATCCGAAAAACGGATATTTGTGATAATTCACCTTGTTTGAATTGTATTTCTCCGCTCAAACCCTGGAAATCACTTGATAAGATACCTTGTAATAAGCTTGTTGAATTATTTTGTCCTCCTAATTTCTCCATGGCCTTAGCAATGGACCATGTTGCATCGTATGCTCGGAGGGCGAAGATACTTGGGTTGTGATTCTCTTCTTCTTCAGGATATTCTGATTGGAACTTTCTTCGGAACCTGACTTTAAATCCTGTGAATGAGGTGGTGTTGTCTGGGAAGTAAGTCTTGACACCCAATACACCCTGCATGGATGAGATAACAGACGAGTTAACGGAATCGAGAAGGCTGGTAATCCCGTCTGTAGTAATCCAAACGTAACCTTTCCCCATCATTCCAAGTTGCTGTGCCTTGTCAAACAGAAGTGCGGCTAACGGTAATGAAGATTGGAGGACAATGAAGACCCTGCATTGTTTCCTCCTCAGCTTCTTCAGCTCATCCTGGATAATGGTTGTTGGGTCTAGGAGAGAAGACATTGGAGGGAAAGCTGAGTGGTGTTCTATCTCTGCACCGACGACTCGGAGTGAGTCAGAGAGAAGGGTGACGATTCCTGAATCGCTAGTATAGGGGTCACTGTCTTGGTAGATTGCTATCACCTTTCGCCCCCGGAAGGAGCCAATGATGGCGGCAATGCATCTCATCTGTAAGGAGAGATCGTTACCCATGCTGACCACAAACGGCGACCGTGCTGCCGTCGGAGGGATGGCGGCTGCAGCCAAGGAAATGATGGGGACTTTCTTGTTATTAGTTGTTTTAGCTATCCGGTTCACTAGCGCCGCTTCCTGCCGTCTCAGGGTGCCGATTGTTATTATCTGTATGCTAAAAAGGCAGAGTTTACCGATCACCAATTCGTATATAGCAGTAGACCCGTAGATAAGAATTCCAGAATCTGTATGTTTGAGAACAGCAACAAAAAATATGTAGATCACCAGCAACTCATCAGTAGAGAAGATCGAGGCACGTGTTATGACACGCTGACCTTAAGGTGAAATCCGCCCCTACAGGTTCTTCTCAACTTGTGATACTCGTAGGATAAATGCGGGCACCCCCAGGATACAACGATCTATTCCAGAGATAAGGGAGCACTCTCCTTTCTCTGGTCACAGCGAACTCAACCGGAAGAAAAAATTCAGAAAATCACAAAAGAAAGCTTTTTGAGAGAACTCTGAAATTCGTGTTTGTTGTTGTGTATTGTTTACAGAAACTAATACACTTATATAGAATTTCTAAAAACCAAAAGGAAATTCTTTTAGATCTGAAACCGAAATAGGAAATTAAACTCTTAATACCGTTTTTAATAGAGTGATTAAATATTTTATAACAGTAATAAAACGGTAACTTTTAGTAACCCAAAAGCCAAGGAAAAATAAAAAATAAACAAAAAACCATTCAAGACCCCACGCGCGCGGCCCAGCCCAGCCCGGCCCGGCTCGGCCGGCCGCGCGTGTGTGTATGTGTCTTTGATGTTTGCGCACCGGCGCGACCCGCAACGCGTCGCGCATGAAGGGTTTCTGGCCCGGCTCGCCAAATTTCCATTGAAACCACTTTGGCCTCCCCTTGGACCTCACACATGCGCGAGGGCCTAGCCCACTCCTTTATTATTACCCAAGTATGAAAGTGTTAGAGTTTATAAACTCTTTCACAACTTTCTCTCTTTCCGATGTGGGACTAAAACACAAGGCAAAAATTAAGTTTTACACTTTTTACACAACACACCCACAACACCAAAGAACCTCACACACAAAATACAACAATCCCCCACATAAAACATAATTTTGAATCATTTAAGAAAGCGGATAAAAAGATATGCGAAGTTACTGTGATTAAGACAAGGTGTCTTTTGGACTTGAACCTTGACTTAGTGTTAATATATTAAATTTACGAAGAGATTGGTGAACTGAGTCTTGAACCAAGCTCTTTGGTTCATAGATTAATAATATATTATACGCACAATAACACAAAATAAAAAACATTTTACAGTTGAGTTCTAACGGTTGTGCACGTTATCGGCCATGTGCAATATCCCGGTTTTCATGAGCGCTCTAGAGAATCAGCCTCAATTCTCATAGGAAGCGGCCCCACTTCCACACTCATATAGGTACCTCTATCAAGAATGTCTTGTAACATAACATCCCACTGAAAATCAGCTATAGAAAGCATTAAGAGTCAAAGACTCATCCTCATCTCGTTACAATTAGCACTACTACACCATAGGGATGAGAGAGGAGAATTCTCCATATTAGTGCTCTCACACAATCACTCAACAACTTGTTTTCCCTTTGAACCTAGTTCATGGGATCTCCAATCAAGTAGGTTGGGTTACTGTTGTAGGTGATTATTTATCAATAGGCTTTAGCCTCATCCCCCTCGATGTACAGATTACTAGCTCTCTAGCTAGCCCTTTGGTCAATGGATCCGCCAAATTTTCTTTTGACCTTACAAAATCAAGTGCAATAATTCCGTTATTTAGTAACTCTTTAATTGAATTATGCCTTCGACGAATATGTCGGGATTTCCCATTGTAGGATACATTCTTAGCTCTAGCTATAGCAGCTTGGCTATCACAATGTATTAGAATCGCAGGCATTGGTTTTCTCCAAAGTGGTATATCAACCAACAATGTTCTCAACCATTCTGCTTCCTCACCAGCTTTATCCAAAGCTATAAATTCCGATTCCATAGTAGATCGGGCTATGCAGGTCTGTTTTGTAGACTTCCATGACACTGCACCTCCTCCAAGAGTGAATACATATCCACTCGTAGATTTAGATTCATCTGAATCTGAAATCCAATTTGCATCACTGTATCCTTCTAATACAGCGGGATACCTTTTATAATTTAGACCATAATCTAATGTGTGTCTCAGATATCTCAATACTCTGATCAAAGCATCCCAATGAGTTTGACTTGGGTTACAAGTATATCTACTAAGTCTCCCTACAGCATAAGCTATATCTGGACTTGTACAGTTCATTATGTACATGAGACTACCTATTACCCTTGAGTATTCTAGTTGAGATACACCCTCTCCTGTATGTTTTTTCAACATACAATTATGATCAAAAGGTGTTTTAACAGGTTTACACTCATATTGCTCAAATTTCTTCAACACCCTTTCAATATAGTGAGACTGAGATAAAGTTATCCCTTCAAAATTTTTTAGAATTTTAATTCCAAGAATTACATCTGCTGTTCCTAAATCTTTCATGTCAAAATTCTTGTTTAAGAATTTCTTAGTGCTAATTATGATTTCTTTATTCGTTCCTATAATTAGCATATCATCTACATATAAACAGATGATTACACAATCTTTGCCAAAAGATTTAGAGTACAAACACTTGTCTGCTTCATTTATTTTAAAGCCATTTGATATTAACACATTATCAAATTTTTGGTGCCATTGTTTAGGTGCTTGTTCAAGACCATAAAGAGATTTTTTCAATCTACAAACTTTATGTTCTAGACCTTGAATTACAAACCCCTCAGGTTGATCCATGTAGATTTCTTCTTCAAGATCTCCATTTAGAAATGCAGTCTTAACATCCATCTGATGTATTTCAATGTTAAAAATACATGCAAGTGACATCAATACTCGAATGGAAGTAATTTTAGTTACAGGTGAGTAAGTATCAAAGAAATCTATTCCTTCTTTTTGTCTAAAACCCTTAGCAACTAACCGGGCTTTAAATTTATCTATGGATCCATCAGTTTTTAGCTTTCTTTTAAATATCCATTTACATCCAATTGTTTTACTTCCAGGAGGAAGATCTACTAATTCCCATGTTTTATTAGCCATAATGGAGTCCATTTCAGCATTAACAGCTTCTTTCCAATATGATGCTTCAGGAGAAAACATAGCCTCTCTAAAGGAATTAGGATCATTTTCTAATAAAAAAGTAATAAAGTCAGGACCAAAGTTTATGTCCTTCCTTGCTCTTTTACTTTTTCTGAGTTCTAATTCTTCTAAAGAATTATTAGAAATACCTACAGGTTCTATTGAATTTTCTAAAGGTACATATTGATTTATTGTTGATGAACTAGTTGATAACAAAGGATCTCTACCTTTAGAGTTTTCCTTAAAAGGAAAACAGTTCTCAAAGAACTCTACATCTCTAGACTCAATAATTGAGTTTGAATCTACTCCATTATTTTCTGATTTAATTATTAGAAATCTGTAAGCACTACTATTTTGAGAATAGCCTAAAAATACACAGTCAACAGTTTTAGGACCTATTCTAGTTCTCTTTGGAGTAGGTAAAGCAACCTTTGCTAAACACCCCCACACTCTGAGATATTTAAAGGATGGACGCCTTTTATGCCATAACTCATAAGGAGTTTTATCACAATTTTTATGAGGTATTTTATTTAAAATGTAACAAGCAGAGAGAATTGCTTCCCCCCACAAATTATAAGGTAAACCAGAACTAATAAGCATGGCATTCATCATTTCTTTTAAAGTCCTATTTTTTCTTTCAGCTATTCCATTAGACTGAGGAGAATATGGAGCTGTAGTTGATAAAGAGCCCATGCATGAGGTTAAAGATGGAAAGCCCAAGAGGACTCCAAGCCGATCAACTAAAGATCAACTAAAGAATCCCAACGTCTCACAAATCCCTTAATTGAAGGGATTTGTTATGGTATATACGGAAACACAAGCTGTAGACACAAAGTGTAGTCTTTTTGAATTTAAATATGCTCTTGGAAGGTTATCCATTAGGAAACCTTACCACACACGGTCATGGAAGGTTATCCATTGCTCAATGAAATCTTACCACAATGTATCTATATAATATACATGAATCGAATACCTCTACACTCACTTTGAGATAGAGTTTTCTCAAAAGTTTATTATGGTATCAAAGCCTTAAGTGGGTTTAGGGAAATTTGATTCATCTATTCATCCTCAGTTCCTTCCACAATGTCATCTTCCTCTTCCACAATCTCATACCCTTACCCACCTACACAAAATGTAGGAAACTTTGTTACTCTGAAACTTACTGCCACAAACTTTCTCCTATGGCGTACACAAATACTGTCCCTCATTGAAAGCGAGGATCTATGCGGCTTTATTGATGGCGACATGCCTGCACCAGAACTCTATTTGCTTCCTGATGACACTGCTGCCAATGGAGATAAGAGAGTTCAAAACCCTCAATTTGTAAAGTGGAAACGCACTGACCGCCGTCTAAAAGGCTGGATCACGAGCACACTTTCGGAAGACGTTCTAAGCCTTGTGGTTGGACTCAACACTGCTACTGAAGTCTGGAATACCCTTGAGAATGCCTTCGCACAAAACTCCCAAGAAAGGGAGCTTCATCTCCTTCAGCAAATGACCTTGATTCGCAAAGGTACTGATTCTCTACCCGAATATATGGGAAAGTTTAAGGCCATTTGTGATGACCTCTTTGCTATAGGAAAACCTGTCCCTGATAGGAACAAGGTATTTTGGTTACTTAATGGTCTAGGCCAAGGTTTTGAAACATTTGTCACTACTATGCTTAAGCCCCCCATGCCTTCATATATGGATATCATACCCCTCCTCCAAAGTCATGAACCACGAAATCAACTTCATGGCATTGGAGGATCGACTGCAAATCAGATGGCCTTCTTTGGTCAAAAGAATGGCAACAAGAATAAGAAAAAAGGGAGTGGGTCGACTCATTTTGATTCCAAAGGCAAAGGATTTGTTCAGGGTAATAATAATTATGCTGATAAAAATCGAGGAACAAGTCAGTTCAATGCAGGAAATATTCAAGAGTCAGGAAGCAACCAGCCACGTGGTGTTAAGGGTCAAATTCGGAATCTAAACCAAATCGAAACCAAGGACGACTCGCTAAAATGCCAGATTTGTGGGAAGAAGAACCATACGGCTTTAAAATGTTTTAATAGATTTAATCATTCGTTCCAACCGAATGATGTACCACATGCCCTTGCTGCAATGACCATCGCTGATGGTCAAGATTCTGATTGGTTTCCTGACACTGGGGCAACAGCACACATGACTGGAAATTCAGGTAAATTACATAACTTGAAACCTTACCTTGGAAACGATGGAGTAATGGTGGGAAATGGTCAAACATTACCCATTACCCACACCGGTGATGCTAAAATTAACTCCAATGTTAATTTGAAAAATGTTTTACTTGTTCCTGAAATTAAAAAGGATTTGATCTCTGTTAGTCAGCTCACCGGAGACTTTCCTTATAATTTTGAGTTTAATGGAGATGGATTTATTGTCAAGAACAGGGTCACTGGCAGAATAATAGCAACTGGTCGTAGGAGAAGTGGTCTCTATGCTTTGGATGGAGGACAATGTGCACTCTTCTCAAATCGTTTTAGGCAAATTAATAAAGATGGATGCCATCAGCGTCTTGGGCATCCACAACAGAGAGTAGTTGATTTCTTAAGTCGTAGAAAGTTTATTTCCTTTAAATCTGAAAATAAATTTGATTCAGTTTGTGAAAGTTGTCAACTTGGAAAATCTTGCAGACTTCCATTTATTCAAACTGATAGTGAATTTAATAAGCCCTTTATGAAGGTTCATTACGACTTATAGGGACCAGCCCCTATTCTCTCTCAAGAAAATTACAAGTTTTATGCTATATTCATTGATCATCATACTAGATTCACATGGCTATATTCTATGTGAAGAAAATCAGATTTTTATGATTGCTTTGTGAATTTTACTAAGTATATTTCTTGCCAATTTGATGCCAAGATAAGAGTGTTTCAATCAGATGAAGGGGGCGAGTTTTCAGGCAATCGCCTAAAACAGTATATGGCTGGATTAGGCATCCACCATCAATCTTCATGCCCCAAAACCCCGGAACAAAATGGGGTTGCCGAGCGTAAACATCGAAATCTCACGGAGTTGGGACTGACCATGATGTTTCATGCCAAACTCCCATCACGCTTTTGGCTTGATTGCTTCTCAACTGCGGTGTTTTTGATAAACCGTCTCCCCTCACCAAAGCTTGATATGGATTCTCCATTTTTTCGGTTGTATGGAAAACGTCCAGCTTATTCTTCTTTGCGCATACTAGGGTGCAAATGCTTCCCGTATTTGGGTGATTATCGCAGCTCTAAGTTGGACCCAAAGTCATTGCCGTGCGTCTTCATTGGTTATAGTGTTAAACACAAGGGGTATAAATGTCTTTATCCTCCCACTGGAAGAATTTACACTTCGCGTCATGTAGTTTTTGATGAGACCAGCTTACCGTTCAAGGATCCAAACTCACTCTATGGTCATGATCACCTTGAGGGAGAGTTGTCCATCTTTAATGAATGGATGGATGCTCATGATGACCCTTCTACTTTGCTTCAACAAACAACCACTATTGGACCAAGTGATGAATTTTTTCAGCATACTAACCAACCTCCTATTGAACCAAGTGATGAGTTGCTTCAACATACAGACCTTGCTGCTCCACCATCTACTCCAGTAGCTGCTCCATTAGATCAGACGTATGCTCATGCTTCTAATATTGATCAAAGTGCTGATTTGACTCATTCCAATGCACAGGTTGACGCACCAGCACAAGTTGCTACACAGTCCACTCCATCAGAAGCTCATGATCAGCTTATTTCAAATGCACATGCTCAAGATTCATCATGTGACAGCATTCCTAGGAACCTTGTTGCTCCACCATTCACTCAAATCGCTGCTCCATTGGATCAAGCTTATGCTCATGTTGCCAATCACGATCAAGGTGCTGATATGACTCATTCCCCAGCACATGCATCAAACCCATCATCTCATCTACATAAAATGGAGACACGGTCACAACATGGGGTCTTCAAACCCAACCCCAAGTATGCTGATCTTCATCTTGCTTTTCCATCCGAGTGCATTCCCATTGAACCGAAATCAATCAAATCAGCCTTAAAACATGAAGGTTGGACGGCTGCCATGAATGAAGAAATCAAGGCCCTTGATGCAAATGAAACTTGGGATCTTGTTCCTCGATCTAAGTCCATGAATGTTGTTGGATGCAAGTGGGTATTCAAAACAAAATTACAGCCCGACGGTAGGCTTGAGCGATTGAAGGCCCGATTAGTTGCAAAGGGATATAATCAAGTGGATGGTGTTGATTTCTCAGAGACCTTTTCTCCCGTAATCAAGCCCGGAAGCATTCGAACGGTTTTGACAGTAGCTGTGATTCGACGATGGAAGATCCGACAGCTTGATGTCAAAAATGCGTTTCTTCATGGATTTTTACAGGAACCGGTTTACATGGAGCAGCCGCCTGGTTTCACGGACCTGAACCACGCAACTCATGTGTGCCGTCTGAAACGGGCTCTTTATGGGCTCAAACAGGCACCTCGGGCCTGGTTCAATCGTTTGAGCCTCTTTCTCCTCAATTTGGGCTTTTTTTGTAGCACCGCAAATCCCTCCCTCTTCGTTCACCACTCCACCCATGGGACCATCCTTCTTCTGTTATATGTTGATGATATGGTTCTCACCGGGGATACTCCGATGTTTATGGACTGGTTCGTTCGTGAGTTGGGTCGCGAGTTTGCCATTAAGGACCTTGGGGATCTTCACTATTTTCTAGGTGTGGAGGTCCATCCGTTCGCTGAGGGTCTCTTTCTCTGTCAGTCAAAGTATGCTCGCGATCTCCTCGGTCGTGCTCAGATGACAGATTGCAAGGCTTTCTCCACACCTATGGCGATCAAAGGACGTCTGCCACCCTCCGATCAGGATCCTTTTCCTGATCCAACTCATTATCGCAGTTTAGTTGGTGCATTACAGTATTTGACCTTTACCAGACCAAATTTGTCATACAGTGTCAACTTTGTATGTCAATTCATGCAAGCACCAACTATGGGACACTATAAGGCTGTCAAATGTATCTTACGGTACGTAAATGGCACCGTGAATCATGGAATGCGTATTCTTGCTCGGAGCACTCTTGACCTATATGCGTTTTCTTATGCTGATTGGGCTGGGAGTCCTCTCACACGACGGTCCACCACTGGCTTTTGCACTTTTCTCGGTGGCAACTGTATCTCATGGAGTGCCAAGAAGCAAACCACCGTGGCTCGGTCCAGTGCAGAAGCGGAATACAGGTCCATGGCCTCCACAGCTGCCGAATTAACATGGATATCTTATCTTCTGCGGGACATAGGTGTCTATCTCTCGAAGCCACCAACTTTGCATTGTGACAATATTAGTGCTCTTTATATGACAGTCAATCCAGTTTTTCATGGCCGAACCAAGCACATCGAATTGGATTTTCACTATGTCCGCGAGAAAGTAGCCCTCGGCACCCTTGTCACTCGATTCGTACTTTCAGGGCACCAAGTTGCGGACATCTTAACCAAGCCCCTGCCTAAATCTCAGTTTTTCAAGTTACGAGTCAAACTGGGCCTTTGTTGTGATCCCCGGCCCAGTTTGAGGGGGAGTGATAAAGAGCCCATGCATGAGGTTAAAGATGGAAAGCCCAGGAGGACTCCAAGCCGATCAACTAAAGATCAACTAAAGAATCCCAACGTCTCACAAATCCCTTAATTGAAGGGATTTGTTATGGTATATACGGAAACACAAGCTGTAGACACAAAGTGTAGTCTTTTTGAATTTAAATCTGCTCATGGAAGGTTATCCATTAGGAAACCTTACCACACACGGTCATGGAAGGTTATCCATTGCTCAATGAAATCTTACCACAATGTATCTATATAATATACATGAATCGAATACCTCTACACTCACTTTGAGATAGAGTTTTCTCAAAAGTTTATTAGTAGTTTGGTGTATTATTCCATTGTTTTCACAAAATTCAGAAAATAAGTGTGAATCATATTCACTACCCCTGTCGGATCTTAGAATTTTAACAGATTTTCCTATCTGTTTTTCTACTTCTAATTTCCATATTTTAAATTTTTCTAGAGCTTCATCTTTGCTTTTTAATAAATAAACATAACAGAATCTACTATAGTCATCAATGAATGTTATGAAATATTTTTTACCACCTCTAGTGACTGTAGATTTTAAATCACATAAGTCACTATGAATTAATCCTAGAAGTTCAGAATTTCTTTCTATAGATTTAAATGGTTTCTTAGAAAATTTAGATTCTACACAAATTTCACATTTTTGTTCATGGGCGGTAGATGTTTTAGGAATTAATCCTAATAGTATCAACTTGTTTATAGATTTAACATTTATATGTCCTAATCTATCATGCCACACATTAAGAGAGTCAATCAAATAAGCAGAAGAAGTAGATGTCTTATTCATTTTCTCAACGATTACATTCAACTTAAAAAGACCTTCACTAGCATAACCCTTCCCAACAAAAATTCCATTTTTTGTAAGTACAAATTTATCTGCTTCAAACACCAACTTAAATCCCTTATTGCTCAAGAGTGAACCAGAGACTAAATTTTTCCTTATATCTGGAACATGAAAGACTTCCTTCAGATTAAGGATTTTCCCAGAAGTGAATTTCAAGTTCACTGATCCTTTTCCTGCAATTGCTGAAGTTGAAGAATTACCCATAAAGAGTTTTTCTTCCTTTCCTACTATTTCATAGGAGGAAAAAGCATTCCTGTCACCACAGATATGCTTGGTGGCCCCTGTGTCCACCCACCAGTCCTTCATATTGTCCACAAAATTAACTTCAGATATTACTGCAGAAAAACTCTCCGTCTCTGCAACATTGGCTTGAGCAGATCTTGGATTTTTCTTGTCAGGATGACCAAATTTTCGGAATCTACAGCTCCTTGCATGATGTCCCGGCTTCCCATAGATAAAACAATCCCCTGTTGTTTTCTTAAAAACCGGTTTTTGGAATTTGGTTTTCTCACTTCGCTTCTTGTGAAAATCAGATTTACCCTTTGCTTTATTATCATATTTTTTCTTTGACGTCCCTTCAATTAAATTCGCCTTTGAATTTAATTCTGCAACTTTTTCTTTGTTCTCTAAAATTCTGTTGTTTTCCTCTATCCGGAGGCGAACAATAAGGTCTTCGAGTGTCATCTCTTTCCTTTTATGTTTTAACAAATTTTTGAATTCCTTCCACGAGGGAGGCAATTTTTCTATCACTGCAGCTACTTGAAAACCATCACTAATGGTCATACCTTCTTCCAGAATCTCGTGTACAATGATCTGTAAATCATGTACTTGAGATATAACAGATTTATCATCCACCATTTTGTAGTCAAAGTACCTACCAACTACAAATTTTTTAGTTCCTGCATCTTCTGTTATGTACTTTTTCTCTAGCATTTCCCATAGATCTTTAGCAGTTTTCACCTTACAGTACACATCATAAATAGGAGGAATTAAGCCATTAAGTATGTAATTCCTACACATGTAATCTGCATGATCTCATTTATCCTTAACCAGTGTTCTAGCAGGTTCTAATTCATTCTCATAAGATTTTGGATCAATAATAACATATGCAACATTCAAGGTGTTAAGGTAGAACATCATCTTTTGTTGCCATCTTTTGAAATTGTTTCCATCAAAAGGAATTGGTTTTTCAGAGTTTGACATCATGCTTGCGTACAGATAATTTGAATTGAAGAATTTCACCTTAAGATTGTTATTATCTGTATGCTAAAAAGGCAGAGTTTACCGATCACCAATTCGTATGTAGCAGTAGACCCGTAGATAAGAATTCCAGAATCTGTATGTTTGAGAACAGCAACAAAAAATCTGTAGATCACCAGCAACTCATCAGTAGAGAAGATCGAGGCACGTGTAATAACACGCTGACCTTAAGGTGAAATCCGCCCCTACAGGTTCTTCTCAACCTGTGATGCTCGTAGGATAAATGCGGGCACCCCCAGGATACAACGATCTATTCCAAAGATAAGGGAGCACTCTCCTTTCTCTGGTCACAGCGAACTCAACCGGAAGAAAAAATTCGGAAGATCACAAAAGAAAGCTTTTTGAGAGAACTCTGAAATTCGTGTTTGTTGTTGTGTATTGTTTACAGAAACTAATACACTTGTATAGAATTTCTAAAAACCAAAAGGAAATTCTTTTAGATCTGAAACCAAAATAGGAAATTAAACTCTTAATACTGTTTTTAATAGAGTGATTAAATATTTTATAACAGTAATAAAACGGTAACTTTTAGTAACCCAAAAGCCAAGGAAAAATAAAAAATAAACAAAAAACCATTCAAGACCCCACGCGCGCGGCCCGGCTCGGCCGACCGGCCGCGCGTGTGTGTGTGTCTTTGATGTTTGCGCACCGGCGCGACCCGCATGAAGGGTTTCCGGCCCGGCTCGCCAAATTTCCATTGAAACCACTTTGGCCTCCCCTTGGGCCTCACACATGCGCGAGGGCCTAGCCCACTCCTTTATTATTACCCAAGTATGAAAGTGTTAAGAGTTTATAAACTCTTTCACAACTTTCTCTCTTTCCGATGTGGGACTAAAACACAAGGCAAAAATTAAGTTTTACACTTTTTACACAACACACCCACAACACCAACAACACCAAAGAACCCCACACACAAAATACAACACCGATTATGGCTTCTACTCTTTGGTTGTCGATGAGGTCTATCGCTGCAATATTCCAAATTTACAGTTTTATCAACTACCAAAAAATAAATAAAAAAATTTGGAACCATATCGCCTGTGTTGTGGCCAGGGCTTTTGAATGCCAAAATCTCTTCAACATGTGCTTTCAGTTGTTAAATCTCTACGAACAATTTTACACCGACGATTTGCTTCCTAAAAAAGTGTATGATATACCCGGCAATGAATTTTCTTGGCAAATGACTGCACTGTGCATTGGGATCGGATTTGGTCTTACTCTTGCAGGACCAAAACCGTTTTGCCCCTTTTCAGTGTCCCACATGCAGTGATAAAAAGGGGAGGAGTCATTTCATTTTCTCCCCTGATTTTTGACTTCTCTTCAATTGATAGCTTCTCCCTTTTATCGCCACATGGTGGATGCAACACCAAGGCCATTTTGGTTTTGCGAGAGCAAGACCAAATCCAATCCCCCTGTTCATAGCTTGACTACAGAAAAATGATCTTGGGCTCCACACAAATTCTGACTTGTGGCGATAAAAAAGGGAGAAGTCATTTCATTTTCTCATCTTGATATCTCTACTCTTTTATCGCTACATGTTAGATAATGTGTGGAAGTCCGAAGTCATTTTTATGGCTTCTGCCAAGACAATCCGGCGCCAATTTATTATTTTGATTTCTATTAAAATCTCTAGCCAATGTCGGTTGAAGAGGCTATGCCTGAGTGGAATAATCATAAGAGGAAATCGGTTGCCCATAATATACCTCTCTACTCGTCCAAAAGCCAACACTCAATAATGAGAAGATGTTGGGAATGAGATTATGGTTATTACTGCTAATCCAAAAAAAACTTGAAATTCTTTGAAGACTTGAAATTCTCTCAAGTTGTAACAGAACTCCAAGGAGTTGGGTTACGTCCCACGGGTCAACACAATACCTTTCAATATATCTTAACTGTGGTTAAGATTTATTAACCTTTAGCTTCATCCATCTAATCGTTGTCTGTAGAAATTTATTAACTCTAAAACTTAAAATTGTTAACCAAAGTTAAAAGAACAAGTAAAGAGGCTTTTATTTCGGGCCTCAGATTGCCTCTAACGAAGCCAGGAAGGGCTCTCGGGGTTCCATACATTGTGCGACAGTTGGCATTAAAATGGGGAGAAGTCATTCCGTTTTCTCCCCATAATTTTGACTTCTCCTCATTTGATATCTCTCACCCTTATTTTCACACACTTATCGCCACATGTCTTATAATGGGTGGAAAAGTCAAAATCATGGATCCCAAGATTTTGACTTCCCCACCACTTGTCACCTATTCTATGGAACCCCGAGATAGCCCCTTTCTGGCTTCGCCTGAGACAATCCAAAGCCTTTGTTTCGTAACCAGACTATTTGAGTCCAATCTTCTATCTACTATATAACACACTTTGTTGTTTATATGACCGTCACGTATGTGTAAGTGGTTGTTTCTCCAATTGCCACACTCTCTCTCAAAGTCACGTATTGTGGGACCTATAGGAATAGAGAAGGGGTTAGTAGATGCAACAAGTACAATGAGAGATTTTTGAAAAGACTGAGAAGGAAAACGTGTTAAGTCCTGTGTGGTTGGCACTTGGTTTTAACTACTACGGTCCTGATTAGGGAACCGCCGAGTATCTCAGCCTATTATCGAGGATCCTTCTCTCTTCAACTTCTCTTGCTCGCGGACCCTCCTCCTCGAACCGGTGAGAACCAACCATCTCTCTTGGTTTCATCGTTTTTTCAAGGTTTTTTTTTCATTATTCTTCTTTGAGATGATGTTTCAGTATTTTCCTGGATTCTCAAATTTTTGTTGATATTATTCAAAGTGGAATGAAAGGTCATCCCGTCCCCTCTTTCGTTATCCCTCTCATAGGGTTCTTTCGTTATCCCTCTCATAGGGTTCTTTAAATTAAAAATCCTTCATGAATTCGAAAAAAACTCATATTCCCGTGATTATTTATATATTGTTTCTATGTGTATACGAAGTGTTTGCTTATTTTTCTCATCCCTTTTAATTCATTATCTGCATTACTAAAGTAGTGCTGTTTATATGCTACTTTGCTCAATATCAGCAAAGGTTAGTATTTGCATTTTTTATGTCTTTGTTGATTTCTTTAATACTTTTGTTCTCTCTCAAGGAGCCTACCTTCACATGGGAACTAGATCTCAACTCTTTCACATTAGTAACTATATTAAGTTCTAGTTAAACAATATAGTTAAACAATAAAGGACGTAGTGAATCGAGCGGGTGATTTGCTTGATTGGGTTGACTGGGTAAATAAGTGTAGTGGGAGCATGACGACGACTATCCGACCATATTCAAACTTGATTAATCAAGCCCGGCTACTATAGAGGATTTAAGTGCATCAAATGCATTCATTCACATGTGAAATAGTGCCGTGTTAACAAAATTTTTTGTATCATTGAGGAACTAGGTAGTTGCTATGAAGTGGAGAGAGAGAGAGAGAGAGAGAGAGAGAGTGTAGCCTGAGTTTCTATCTACCCGGGGCTAGCATTCCCCTAGAATAACATGGAGGGTGCGATCCAATACGTCTCATCGGGATTCAAAAGTGTAAAGAAGAAATCAAAAGTAAAGAAAAAGTTGGATTTGAACGGAATGAACAGGTGGATGGGAAAATGGTGGGATTGATAGGTTTGAAGAGGTTACCATTATATAGGCATCCTTTGGTAAATGGACTATTGAATCTCCCCTATAGACCCCACTATATTATTCCTCTCCTTTCTTCCCATTGATATAGATTCTCAAAGTTAAACCAACAACACTGCACCTATGAAATAAAAATCGCAGTAGCATGCAATAGATACTCCTATGAAATAAAAATCGCAGTAGCATGCAATAGATACTCAGATTTGAAATGTTCAATAAACGAATGTTGAGTTCACTTATATTACAAAAATAAATCACATTTTAATGTATTCTCTTTAACCTTGCATATTTATTTTATTTCATATATTAAAGAAATAAGTACCGTTTAGTCACCCTAAATCAAAAATATCACCTAAAAGGGCATGGTTTGAAATCTTTTACCAAAGAAGGTATGTATTCCTTATTATCCTTATTAGTGTTTGAATTTTATAAGCATAGCTAAGGGGCAAATATGTCAAAATCATATCATTTTAGATAATAAAAATACAAAGGATGCCTTTTTCGATAAATATGTTTAAAACATGTCCTTTTAGGTAATATAAATGCAAAACATGCCCTTTTAGGTGAAGCGCATATGAAAAAACTTTATATAATTCTCACAAATAAATATATCATACATTAAATATTATTTTTTTCATTTTCTATTTCTTTTATTGTATTTTTTTTCCTATTTACTGTGCCACGGGGTGTTTACTAGTCAATTACAACTTGATAGTAAAACGAGCTTTATTTAAAACCTCAAGTCTCATAACTTTTCTAATGAGTGGGAGTTTGTTTGTTATTGTTGCTAAGCCAATGCAATTGCATATGTGGTTAAATTTTAAATCATTTTCTCTCATCCATTCAACATCAGCCAAGGGCAAAGCCAGGAATTTTTCTTTGAGGGCCAAAATACATGTATAAAAGAAATTAATGGATTTGAGAGTATGGAGCTTGGGGGTTCGGGGGCGTGGCCCCTGACGGAAAAAAAACAAAATGGGGTTACTTTTTTTGAGAATTTTTTTTCTGGTTATGCCCTTTAGGTCGCCACATGTCCCTTTTGACACCACTTAACTGTGGTTAAGATTCACCAACTCCTAGGGTTCACTCACCTATCCTTGGTTTTTTAGAAAAAATATCAAATTTTTTTTCAAACCTTGGTTAAAATTGACTAACTCCTAAGGTTAATTTTTTTTCAATATTTTAATCTAAAAACCAAGGATAGGTAGGTGAATCCTGAGAGTGAGTGAATTTTAACCATAGTTAAGGGATGTCAATTGGGGGGCCCACTATATATATATATATATATATATATAAGACAAAAATTGGAGGGATCAGCCACATATGCAATTGCTTTGGGTTGAATGCAATTGGAATTTACTGTAATCCTATCTTAAACCGGTGACAAACTAGTTGGGATCATATCCAATTGAAGATCAAGGGTGCAGAGTTCCATCGCCAGTAGAGTTCAATCGCACCCACGAGTCAACACTTCTCCCTTTTAACCCTTTTTTATATGTGGCTAAGATTCTTTTAAAAATTCCGATGACCCATTCAGAAATAAATATTAATCCTAACGATTAAAATATTAAAGAAAATAGTTAATGCACTCATGAAATCCATTTCCAAACTTAAGGCACCACCTCATTGATGGATGCCCCTCTTCTTAAATGGAAAATAAGGCGGATGCCTTAGGTTAGTAAATGGGATCCATGGGTCCGCCTATCACCACTCTTCTTAAATACCCACCACATTTATTTCAGTAGAGGGGACATCCACCAATGAGATGGTGTCTTAGGTTTGTAAATAGATTTCATGGGTCCACCTATCACTACTCAAATATTAACCCTAATAAGGGTTAAAGGGCGGTCAAAGAGCCTTTTCAGTTCAATTGAACTCTCTCAATTGGACAGGATTGGGACTCGGTGACAAACATGCAGCTGCTTGGATCCATCGACTAGGAAATTTACGATGACCCATTCGGATTATCCTAAAGATCAATTCCATCACATTCATTGTGAAATTAAAAATAAAAACTGTAGTAGATGGGTACTATTTTCCTACCTCCACTAAAATTCCAACCAAAATTGGAGTTTGGATCCTGTCCAATTGCCAAGAGTTCAACTGTACTCACAAACCCTTTAACTTCTCTTTTAACCCTAATTATGAAATTTTAACTCTTAGGATTAATATTTGTTTCTAAAAACTAAGATTAGATTATAAAACCCTAAAGGTTAGTGAATTTAACCACAGTCAACAAGGTTAAAAGACCCGTGTTCACCTGTGGTTGCGTTTGAACCCTCCCAAGCTCAATCTTAATTGGACGTCACAGAAAAACTCACTCACCTAACTTAACTAAGACGCCTAATAGTGGGCTATCCAAAAAATAAGGCTTTTGTATGAGAATGAATCCCAACCAATTAATCGTGAGACTTCAATTGCAACCACAGGTCAACACATGTCCCTATTAATTGTGGTTAAGATTCAACTCTAGGATTCAACAATCTAATATTGGTTTTTAAAAATAATGTTAAATGTTTTTAAGCTGGAAGTTCCCAACAAGAGTTAAATATTTTTTCTAAAAACAAATATTAGATTATTAAACTCAGGGTCAGTGAATCTTAACCACAACTAATGGGGTTAACAAGGACAAGTGTTGACCTGTAGATGCGATTGAACTCTCCCTGAGTTCAATCATGATTACTTGTGATGCCAACCCCTTTTGAGATGGAATCACAACCTATTGCAATTGAATTCAGGGAGAGTTCAAGCGCACACAAAGTCAACACGTGTTAATCCCTATTAACCGTGGTTAAGATTCACTAATCCTTAGGGTTGAATAACCTAATTAACATTAGTTTTTAGAAAAAATATTAATCCTAATGGTTCTTAAGTAGAGTTAAAAGCTTTTTTAATGTTATTTTATTTTATTTTTTTCTAAAAACCTAGGATAGATAGGTGAACCCTAGAAGTGAGTGAATCTTAACAACAGGTAAATGGAGTTAAAGGGGACACGTGGCATTAAAAGGGGACCCGAGACGCACCTCCTTGCGTCACTGAGGAGGTGATTATTTTCCTTAGGATAAATATGATTAAATGGTCCTTTTCTTATAGAAATAATTGAAAGTGAAATGGATAATGCCATAATGCAATTTTTAATAAGAAAGGGAGATCGAATTGTTGAAGAGTCCTGTGAGTTGAGCTAAAAAGATTACCAGTGGAAATTGCTGGAGCGGAGTCCCCGTAGGAATCTCTTAGATGCAAAAGCAGCTGAGAACCCGTTGAGCGGTAGAAATCTTTGGCAGCCATCTGCATGGCTGTTTTCTCTTCTTTACCCACACGAGAACTGTAGTCCACAAGGCCGCCTATAGTCCCAACAAACTGATCGTCCCTTCCCTCGTTTGCTATAGCTTTTGATTGGTGTAACAACACTATGAAGAAAGGAAGAAGAACACCATACATTTTGCTCATTTAAGGTTCTTCTTATTTTCCCTCAATGAAAGAAGTGAATCAAGCTATAACGAGGGAGAGATATTGAGTGAGGTTGACTGATAAGAAGATAGATGAGAGATGCTTTAAAGACCTTTACAAGTTGGCCTCGGATTGTCTCTCGCGAAGTCAGAAAGGGCTCTCGCACGTTAGGCCACGTGGAGCTGACTACGACTATACTTTATTTTCTAATGGTAACAGACATGGACTAGGTTATATATCTAAGAGGCCTTGGATTGTCCCTAGAAAGGGCTCTCGGGGTTCCATACATTGTGCGACAGTTGGCGCAAAAATGGGGAGAAGTCATTCCATTTTCTCCCCTTGATTTTGACTTTTCCCCACTTGATATCTCTCACCCTTATTCTCATACACTTATCGCCACATGTCTTATTATGGGTTGAGAAGTCAAAATCATAGGCCCCATGATTTTGACTTCTCCACCACTTATCCCCTATTCTATGGAACCCCGAGATAAGCCCTTTCTGGAGTCGCCAGAGACAATCTAAGTCCTATGGTAGAAGTCTAGAATCAAATACGGCAGAGCTAAGCATTCCAGTCATTCGCCCTATATAGTAAGCGTTGGTGCAGACACACCTAATCGGTATTTTAATGTAGGTCCTGGTCTTTCGGGAGACGTAACAAAAGGTTAGTCATGTCTGAGGTGTCGAACTCATCTGATTAGACGTCAAAAAATATTGATTTCATCAAATGACCCAATTTGAGAACGTACTGCCGAATTATAAAAAGGCACGCCATATTGTGAAAAATATCCTAAAATTGATCAAGAACAAATAAATGGTAATCAAACAACAAGGAGAAAATAAACAAACAAGAATGCAATCACACAATACACAAGATATATGTGGTTCGGCATAAGTTTATATGTCTGCAGGCAATGATGATCACAGTTCTTCACAATGAAAAACCCAAAGAGGTTGTAGATATCACACTCACGGCTTCTCTCACTAACACTTTACTCAAGAAGAAAAAGAAATCCTAAAACCGAATATTGTCTTATATGCCTAGTCAACCTCAAATTAGAAATAGACTCCAAGTATCAATAGGAAAATCCAACTTAAAATTGTACGAGAGTGCAAGTTGATGCGCTAGGACAAAAATTTGCGGAATATCTCGCCACATGTTGTTCAAGGAACCCACGTTACAATCCAATTATCAAAATCAAGAAGAAAAAAACATTTTGCTTGTCGAGTTTCTAAAAGACTCACTAGGAGTTCTAGTGGCACTGCCCATCACATCATTATATATATATATATATATTTATTTGATGTTGCTAATGTTTACTATAGTAATAAGTAAACTTGGTAGATTAATCAAGATATTTTTATTCATATATCAATTATTAAGCTCACTAAAATTTAGGTAGTTAATTAATTTCTTAGTAACCCACACCTCCCAACTTGCTACTCGTTATAGCTCTCGAACCTCGCTTTCACCTAGGGAGTTCGGTTTCAACTTTTGCAGAGCACAATTTATTGTTTATAGAGAGCATGATTTGTGTATAATTTTATTTTTATCTCCATTTTTCATGTTAAATGAAGTGTATTTTATCATTTTCCTTTGTAGGGTACAAGATTATTATAAGGTATGTTAACTAGTAGTAATCTTGTACTTGAATTTGAAATGTTATATTTAATATATTCATAGTTATCATGTTTAATGTGACTATAAGAGATAAAGTTTAGGGTTATAATGCTTGATTAATTTATTCTTCTCTATGAGAGGTATATTTATACAAGTATACAAGAATGTAGAGCAAGCAACCTTTATAGGCAACTAATTATAATGAAGGAAACTATTAATTACAGAATTACTAATTACGGAATTAGTATCCATCTAATAATTGTCTTAACATTCCCCCTCAAGTTGGTGCATAGATGTCGGTCATGCCTAACTTGTCGAGATGGCTATGGAACGCTTGACTTGACACCGCCTTAGTGAGTATGTCTGCAAGCTGATCTTCCGATCGAACATGAGGAACTTCAATGAACTTTGCTTCCAACTTCTCCTTAATAAAGTGTCTATCCACCTCAACATGTTTAGTCCGATCATGTTGAACTGGTTTGTGGGCAATATCGCATGCTGCCTTGTTATCACAGTATAACCTCATTGGACCAACTGACTCTATTCGTAAATCTTGTATTAAATTTCTGATCCACAATAACTCACATACTCTCTTAGCCATTCCCTTGTATTCGGCTTCACCACTGGATCTAGCTACTACTTCATGTATTTTACTTCTCTAAGTAACCAAATTCTCTCCTACAAACGTGAAATATCCGAATGTAGAACGTCTATCATCTATTGACCCAGCCCAATCAGCATAAGTGTAACCTTCAATGTCTAAATTGTCTCATTTTGTAAACATAATTCTCTACTAGGGAATTACTTCAAGTAGCACAATATACGAACTACAACATTCATATATTCTTCACTAGGGAAGTGCATGAACTGATTGACGACACTTAGCATATAGGCCAAATCGGATCTAATATGTGCAAGATACATCAATCTTCCCACTAGTCTTTGATAGCGTTCCTTGTTGGCAGAAACTTGATTCGGATGCAAACCCAGTTTAAGATGTTCTTCCATAGGAGTGTTAATTGGGCTACAAGCTGTCATACCAGTTTCCTTCAACAAATCTAAGGCATATTTTCGTTGAGAAAGAAAAATACATTTCTTTGACCTCGAAACTTCAATTCCTAAGAAATACTTCAATGGACCAAGATCTTTCATTTCGAACTCACGGGCAAGGTGATCCTGTAATGCTTTCTTCTCTTCCGGATCATTCTCAGTCACTATCATATTATTAACGTACACAATAAGAGCAGTTATCTTTTCTTGATTATGCTTTAAGAAGAGAGTGTGATCCAAGTTACTTTGTCTGTATCTGAATGCCTTCATAATATTCGTGAACCTTCCGAACCACGCTCTAGGGGATTGTTTCAAGCCATATAGGGATTTCTTCAGCATACACACCTGTTTTGTTTTTTCAGTCCGCATATTACATCCAGGAAGCAACTCCATATATACTTCTTCTTTGAGATCTTCATGCAGGAACGCATTCTTCACATCAAACTGGTGAAATTGTCAATCAAGATTCGCAGCCAGAGATAATAGAATATGAACTGTGTTAATTTTGGCCACTGGTGCGAATGTCTCTTCATAGTCAATTCTGTACGTTTGTGTATACCCTTTGGCAATAAGTCTAGCTTCTAGCTTTGAATCTTCGATAGTTTCATCGGCTTTATGTTTAATGATGTAAATCCACCTGCATCCAACGGGTTTCTTCCCTTCAGGTAACTCAACAATTTCTCATGTTGAATTCTTTTGGAGAGCCTTCATTTCTTCATTCATTACTTCCTTTCATCTGGTATCACTCAAAGCATCCTACACACTACTAGGAATAGATACAACAGATAATTGATTCACAAGTTATTCACCTTACTTTGACAGTCTATGGTAAGATACAAAGTTACTCAAGGGATACTTAGTTTTGGAACTAAAAACAAGTTCATAGGTTACTCTAGGTATTCCTCTAGTAACTCGATCAGGTAGCAATTTTATGTGGGGTTCGAAACTCACATGGGGTTCAGGATTGTATTCAGCTTCGGCTTCAGAGGGCAATTGGTTAAATTGTACAACTTAACAGGGGATCTCTGGCACTTGTGGTATAGCTTCAGAAACCGATCGATTGGCTGCTCTTGGCCGATCGCTCGATTCAGTGCAAAAATCTGGAATTTGTTTGAACGATTCAGAATGGACTTTGGCTTCACCATTAAGAGAATCCAAGGTGTCTAGGGGTGATTCAGAGTCTGCACTTCTCCATTGCTCACTCCATTGCTATTCTCCCCTTGAAGTGGAGACTCAGGGCCAGAGTAATTCATTTCATCCTCATGAAAGGTGACATCTAGAATGACATATATTTTTCGAGAATGGGGGAGATAACACCGATAGTCTTTCTAATGCAGGGCGTAGCCAACAAATACACACCGGAGAGCTCGAGGTTCCAATTTACTTCGCAAGGGCTTGTGAAGATGTACGAACGCTACACACCCAAAAACTTTAGGTGACAAATTCGGCACTGTAGGGGCACTTACAGCTTCATGTAAAGTGTCCAGGGGGGTCTGAAATTATATAGAACTGGAAGGTACTCGGTTGATGAGGTAGGCCGCAGCGGTGACAGCTTCACCGCAATAACTAGTTGGCATGTGAGCCCCGAATAAGGAAGCACAAACAATATCGAGAAGATGACGATTCTTGCGCTCTGCAACCCCATTTTGTTAAGAGGTGTATGGGCAAGTTGTCTGATGAGCAATACCATGCAGCTGCAGATACTGTTTCAAGTCCTGATTAACGAATTCTCCACCATTCTCATATCGAACAACTCGTATATGAGATTGATACTGAGTGGCTATTGCCTTGTGAAATTTTTGAAAGAAAAAGCTGACTTCACTTTTTGATTTCATTAAACAGATTCAAGTCATGCGAGTACAATTATCAATAAATGAAACAAACCAACGTGCACCACTCAGAGATGGAATCTTTGCTAGACCCCAGACATCAGAATGAATAACCATAAATGGTGCTAGACTTTTCTTCACACTAATTGGGTAGGAAACACGATAAATTTTAGCTAACTCACAAATATCACACTTGAAATTAGAAATATTCGACTGAACAAATAACTTCGGAAATAATTTTCTTAAATTTTCAAAAGAAGCATGGCTTAAACGCCGATGCCACAACCAAATTTCGGAATTCTGTAGATGCGCCGGTCTATCAACTGAGAATACTTGAGCCAACTGATTCGAACTTGTCGGCGTCAGATCAAGATGATAGAGCTTTCCCTTTTTAATACTATAACCAATTGTCCTCCGAGTTCGGATGTCTTTAAAAACACAATGGTTAGGCCAAAAATTCACAATACAATGCAGAGTGCAGGTTATTTGAGCAACAGACAACAAGTTATAGTTGAGAGAAGGAACAACCAAAACAGAGTCCAAATTCAAATTCTTATTCAGTGTAATTGAACCTTCTCCAATCACAAGAGAGGGAGTACCATTAGCTGTGGACACTATAGGTTGCTTGGACGACTTCATAGATCGAATATGATTAATATCAAAGGTCATATGATCCGTAGTGCCAGAATCAATAATCCATGTTATTCCTATTAGATGCAGAAACATTAAGAGTCTTACTAGAGTTACCTGAAGTAGCAATCAAACTAGATGATTCAGCAACATCATCAGAGGCACGAAGATTCGGCTTTGAATTTCTTTTGCTCGATGCTTTGGCCTGATCCCATCATTCTGGATATCCAATTAACTCATAGCAACGTGACTTGCTATGTCGTTTTCACCACAATGAGTACACAGGTGAGCCAAAATGGTAGGTGAGGATTCGGTGGTCATGGTTCAAGTGATGGTGCTAAGCCACAAAGTTTGTCCCTTATTTAATCAAGGACAAACAAGAAGAAACCAAAGGTTAATATCCAAAGGACAATAAGGTACTCCAAAGTAACCAAAGGTTAATAACCAAAGGACAAGGTACTCAAAAAGTTTCTTCCCAAGATTAATGGCCACACGTACTCAAAAGTCAAAAAGAAACACCTTTTTTGAGATATCTTCTTTAACCTTAGCAGAGATTGAAAAGATCTGGGTGGCAATGGTTTTTTCCTCTTTTTTTTTTGTTTTGTTTTAGTTCTCTTCTTTAACCTTGCAGCAACTGAGAAGATCTGGGCGGCAAAGGTTCTGGAAGAGATCCAGACGAGGTTCTGGGCGGCAATGGAGATCTTGGCGGCAGTGGCCGCTTTGATACCTGATCCGGACGGTATGGGCAGCAGCGGTAGTGGTGGTATGGGCGGCGGTGATTCAGTGGTGTCTGGACGGCAACAATGGTGTCGTGGTTGTATGGGCGGCGGCAGTAAAACCTGGCTCTGATACCAATATAAAGTTTAGGGTCATAGTGCTTGATTAATTTATTCTTCTCTATGAGATGTATATTTATACAAGTATACAAGAGTGTAGAGCAAGCAACCTTTACAAGCAACTAATTACAATGAAGGAAACTACTAATTACAGAATTACTAATTACGGAATTAGTATCCATCTAATAGTTGTCTTAACAATAAGTTTGAATGATTTTATCAATTCTTTCTTATACTTGAAATAGTAAAAAGGATATATATTTGGATTTACAAGAAATTTTCAAGAAACATCAAGTATATATATATATATATATAGGAAAATAATCACCTCCTCGGTTAGTGATGCGAGAAGGGCGTCTCGGCTCCTCTTTTCTTGTCACGTGTCCCCCTTTTAACTCCATTTAACTATGGTTAAGATTCACTCACCTATGGTTCACCCATCTACCTTGGTTTTTAGACAAATAAAATCATAGGGTTAAAAAAGAATTAACTCGGGTTCATGGCTATTGAAGGGGCGGCTTTGTGAGAGCAAGGAGAAATATTTCGCTCCTCGCCCATGGAGCGAACTATTGCTCATGTATATATATATATATATATATATGTTTGTGTATGTATGTATGTATACTAATGCTCCGGAGGTACTCTCGACCCTATCCTTAATTGAAATTTGACACTCTCTCTCCCATGTTACGCTCTGGTTACTTAGGTTACTTTTCCCACAAGGAAAAAAGATGAGGGAGAGACAAACAAAGAGAGAGGAGAGGATAAGATAGGAGATGAGTATTCTCTCTGACTACCGAAACTCTAATGACTTTCAAACATTTTTCTTTCTTCCTTAGACTTAGACGTTTATCAGTGCCATGACGTTTGCCTAAAGAAAATAAAATAAAATTTCTAAAATCAATACATGAAGATGAATCTATATAAGCGACAAAAACGATTAAACTATTTAATTTCATGCACAAGGTTGTAACTGGGGATTTTGACAGCCGAATTTGGTATCTTAGCCCCGAATTCAAAACAGAGCTTGTATTTTAAATGAAATGACTCTTAAATACGAATTCAAAACAGAGCTTGTATTTAAAATCATGACTCATGAGAGCATATTTACATGAGTGACTCTAGGAAGAGAGATGATTTTCTAAGTATATTGCAAATCAAATATTACATATTTCTACATTTTAATGAGCCTTTCTACTATCTTGAAACCTCTTGGTACAATGGAACTATATATGCAACTGATTTTTTTAGGGGTGTCTGCCAATTTTTTTTTAAGGCCAGTAATGGTAAAGGGTCTCCTGCTTTCTCTTGGGAACTTGATCCCAAGCCACCCTTATGAGAAGAGGAACAACTTTCCATCCGAGAAACAAGCAGCAGGTAGAGTAGGTTTATGCTTACTTATAGAAATAAGAGTCAAGGACCACATACAAGAAAGAAAGGATACCCATCCTTGAAAGATCCAGAATTGAACAAGAAATCACAAGATCAGATTAGCTAAATAAATTAATCTTATTGGAAGCACAACAAATATACAGTCAGATTACCACTTGAATCTTGATATCCATTACCACTGATGAACTTATACTAACCAAACACCTTATATCTTAAAAAAAAACTCAGGGCTCACAATCTACAAAGAAATGTGAAAGTACCCTGAACTCAGAGATCAATTCCTAGCACTGAAAACTCCTCTAAAGTAATTGTGTGTGAATTTTCTTAAACGTTCATGCATCAGCTGGTCCTCGGATTCTGGTTGGTGTGCACCCTGTAATACACTCCAATGCCAAAGTTAGGATATGAAGAAGATGATGTACAGTAAAGAAGGTTGAAACAATAGTAATATTTGTGAAATTCGCCAATCCTTAAGCACTGAAACTCTTGTGGTATTTATAAGTTTAATTCTGAATGCCCATGCATGCCCATAGATGGCCATGGATGACCATGCCACTTGCTTTCTGATCATTACCAAATATGTCAAATAGATCTTGAGTCTTACGTGTCACACGTGTGAGCCTACTATTAGTAAGGTCGGTATGGGGTCAAAAGACAGTTTGAGGTGACTAACATTAAATGCATTAAATGCTAAGACATTGCTTTTCACTTAACAATAGAGAGAATGATCACCTCTTGATTATTTCGTCATGTAAGTCGGTCTCATTGTTGACTTAAGAACGAATTCGTTGTATATGTGAGTATGGATAAGATAATCGTTGTCCAAAGAGACGGCGGTTACATTCATCTTCTGGACAACGAATTCGTTGTCGTGAAGAGAATGGGTTCATTCTCAATTTGAATACATGTCTCTCATCCATTGTCATAACAATGAAGATTAGCTCGTCGTCACAATATTTAATCATTTTACGAATTTTATCCATTACAATTTGCCCATTTATGATGCCTTGAACGTAGTTCAAAGTATCATAAACAACTCGGCATACAAAGTGGAGAATACCTATCACCCCGTGGACACCGAAGCATTGCGTGAACTGTACGCGAATGTGTATCGTCATGCCAGCTATGTTACACGCGTGCCAAACCGTCACATCTCATAAATGCTTGGCAAGTTGTCATCATTGCTTTTTACAGAGCTCGAGACGTACTAATCCCTTTGACGGTTACTCTGTCTGCCAAAAGACAATCGTGCCCATGATCTCTCTTACGTGTACAACGAGGATGAGGGCTAGCTTCATCCTACACGAATTTCTATCTGACACGCTGATTCGAATTTCGCAAATGACCATCCTGACCTCACTCTTTCATGCGTGTACGATAACAATGGAGGCCATTTTCGTCCTGAAATTTTGTATTGCCTATAAATACAAAGTGACAACACTTCATCTTCTTCACTTGAATCCTTGCATACTATTACTCTTCCGAACTTTTATCCATAATCACATAACAAGGTTTTTAAGGGGTTTAGCTGCAGGTGAAGTGGAGGGCCGGGCCAGGCCTTGAATCGAAGCTTTGGTTGGTCGGCCACATTACCTGTCCTTTTCCTTTTTCTAAAAGCTTCTCTTTCTTTCGGTAGTTTCACAAGAATAAGTGATGCTACAAAATGAAGGAAATGAAAAGCAAAATGTTTAACGGTCAATGAAAAGGTAAATGTGCATTTCGCTATTTAGCGGAATGTTTGGTCATGAAGGGTTCATTCAACTTGGTTTAAGAAAAAATAACTTGAAAAATATTAATCTTAATTTAATTAAGCTTAACTGTATGTCGACACAAAACTTCGTGGATGAAATAATGGATGAACAAAATATTTACTTTCAGTTTGGTACAACTCTCAAAAATCCTCTGATTAAAAATCAGAAATTTCTAAAGTAGAAGATGAGGGCTGATGAGTGATTTCGATCTTCTTTGAAGGTGTTGATGTAGTTTTTCCTTTCTTCTGGGCTTCGCACTTGATCGGCTAGAAAGTGATTCTCGAGGAGAACTGGCTTCTTTGTAGCTTTGTCTTCTCTGAAATGCTTTGATTTCTTTTCTTTGAAGACTAGAGAATACTTCTGAATTCTCTTCTTTGACTTGCTTTGGGTCTTATTTATAGATTTTTAGAGATAAGGATTCCAGAAGTCCCACTCCATTTAATGGTTTAAAGGATTTAGGAGATTTTGATGAGGCTTACCCATTTAGAGATAAGGATTCCAAGAATCCCACTTCATTTGGTGGTTTAAGGGACTTAGAAGACTTTGATGAGGCTTACCTATTTACAGATAAGGATTCCAAGAGTCTCACTCCATTTAGTGGTTTAAGGGACTTAGGAGACTTTGATGAGTCTCACTCATGCATCTTCTTGGGTATTGAGTCCACAATCAAGTTTTTTGTGTTGACGGATCGACCAATTTATCGAGTGTATGACACATTTAGATTTGGACCTGGGTTTTGGGTTTATGGGCTTTCTACTTCGTGCCCAGACCCGAGCCATAAGAGGCTCATGCCTTGTCATTAGGCTCAATTTAAATGTGTAGGGCAATTTTGATGATTTTAGGCTCTTTGCACAATTTTACAGATGTGTAGGGACCTTTGTGTAAAACTGAGAAATTTTAGGGTTCTACACCGTAATTAAGAGAAGGTTAAAAGGGACACAACTGTAATGGACCTCATGGTTAGCTAGTCATTGCTCAAATGAAAATATGAGAAACAGTTTAAATACAAAGCGGATCAATGCTTTGGAGCAGGGCTCCTTTTTTTTTTTATGTATGGTGGTGGCAATCTTGTATTATGGAGGAAAAAGTGTTTCTCAAAATTGCCTCCCACTCTCTCCATAATTACAAAAATGTCATCGCCATATACTAAAAAATGGGAGCTCCATTTCAAAGCCGAGAAGTAGAGCTCTGTCTCAAAATTAGTCTTAAAAAATAGTTTAGAGCTCTGCTTCTCTTTTGCATCGAAAATAAGTGGTAGTTTTGTAATTATGTGTAAAATTGTCGAGTTTGCATTGCTTCACTTCAAAAAATAGGTAGAATTATTTAACCCATCATTAATGTCTTAAAGAAGAATAGCTCTTTAGCCCTACGTGGTAGAGCCTCAAAGAAGAGGAAGGTTAGGGTATGAGTTTTGGTACATAGTCAGACTGATTCAGTCAGTGACAATGGTGGTTATGGGCCAGGGGATGATGGTGACGAGGGTTTTGGAGACAAAAGTTAGGGCAATCAAGTGTTTATTATAAGGCTTAATTATGTTGGATTGTTGATTATGGGGCTTATTTTAAATATGATTAGAGATTATGGTGCTTTTATGCCACAATAGGAGGCCTAAGAAAATAGATAGTTTAATCTTAACTTGCACAACACCAAAGTTTGCTCAATGCCCTACTAATAACAAAACATAGATGGATATTCAAACAGAAGGAGTTTGCCCAACCTAAGGAGATAATTCAAGGCAAGTCAAAATGTCTCTCTAAATCCAGACCAACCAAAGATTTAGAGGTGAAAAATGGGGCAGAAGCTTGTATAGATGCATCTAGGAGTCAAATTTTTGAAGGCCAGGGGGAGGCTAAGCTTTCTAGTGGGATTGGTAGTCAAGAACAAGTTTGTCACAATATTTTTATTGAAGAATTCGAAGAAGCAGACGATTTTCAACTAGTGGCATCAAGGAGAAATAAGAAGAAGAAAAAAAAAACATCAACAATTGATTCTTCTTAAGGAAGACCAAAGAGAGAGGTTAGGAAACCAACTCGATTTAAGGAGTAGTTTTACTCTTTGGTAATATAAGAATTGTTCTTAATTAAGTCTTATGTATTTGTGTTCTTGTGGTTTTGTAGGGGTAAGGTTTTATGTGCCCCAATTGCTTTTTCTTAATAATCAGGTAGGGGTCTGCCAAACCCCCCACTCCCACTGAGTGACATTTAAATTATAAAAAAATGAAATGAAAGTATAAGACTATGATACAGAAGAAATGCGATTACAAGTGCAATAGGATTGTTGAACAATAGAGACCCAACCCAAAGGACTATCTATAGGGCTAAACTACGACTTAATTAGTTGAGGCCACGAACTATAGTCCAACTAATTTTTCATTGTGATGTTTCACAATACATATATTTCTCCACTCTACTCTCTCTTTACCCCTATACATGAAATGTGACAATATAGATTGCTCCCATTGGGACTACATCACATGAGGGGTTGTTGACCCTCACTATAAAAGTTCTAAGTAATATCACTACAAATTAAGTAGCCACTAGCCAGTAGGGGTGGTAAATCAACCTAGCAGATCCCAAACAGCTCAAGCTCGGTTCGTTAAAAGCATGCCTATACTCAATCATTTAATAGAGCTCAAGCTTGTTTCCTGTGCTCGATTGTTCAACGGGCTCAGCTCATTAAATACATGTAAATATATTTACATGGTGTGAAGAAAGTTTTTATGCATGAATACTTCACTATAGTATATACAACAAGTCTCATTAAGGTAGGAGAGCAAATGAAAGATAATTTGACACAGGATCAATTGTGGGGAATAGTGTCTGGCGGTTGGTGAAGACAATTTGCAGTGTTTTGCTTGCTTGCTAATTCTACGATTCTGGAGCACCCCCTTGTATGCAGAAATTTTACCTTCATGGTGTTTCGAGCGAGGAGATTTAGTGCTTGTTTGTAACTCATTATCTGCCAATCCTGTTTTAATTGTTGAGCAACAGTGATGAACATTGCGAACGCGGAAACACCACCCGAAAGAGCAAAGAGGAATAAGAAAGGCCCAGGGCCTAAACTTTGATTTTCCTGATTATCAGTTTGTGAAGTCGAACAATTGGAAGATGAGAGCATATTGTTCTCTAATTTCTCTATTTCTCCACTCTCTGTTGCTTTCAGTATTGCTTCTGAAATGTCAAAGGCCAAAGGAGAACCCTTTGAGAACACCTGAGAAAGATAATCAAAATTCAATTAGCCAAATTTTCTTCACATTCTATATTTAAAGGATACGGGTTCGGATGGGCAACAGCGCTAGCTGTTGCGCTGTTGCTCGGTTGTGCCTGAAAAAATAAGTGGGGCCCTCTCTGTTGATGTGGGGCCAACCTTGTTGAATACGGGCCCCTTGTTTTTCAGGCACAACTGAGCAACAGCACAACAGCTAGCGCTGTTGCCCATCCGAACTCAAAGGATACTGAGAGAGGTGAAAAATATCAATGCAATTACAAAGCCAAATCCACCAAGCTTGAAGATGGATCCTGCCATGGTGTAGCCCTTGCAGTACTTTGCCAGAAACACTTTGGCATGGGGAACCACAAAGAAAGCGGCCGCGATATCTTTACTTGAAAAGGCCTCTGGGTAGTCATCAATTGAAGAAATATTCTTGATGTTCTCTTGTTTGAAATCCAAAACATTCACTAAATATCTAACAATGAAGGAATTCCCATCACACCCCACCACTGCATCTGTCCTCTTGAGCAATCCAATATCTAACACAGAAGGTTCAAGCCGTGACAGAGTCATCATGGAGGTCAAGCTCGCAGTAAAGGTTGCAGTTAAAATTAGGACCACGAAGAACCACATTGCCACTACAAATCGAGATAAGTTGTTTCTAGGCGATTCTCCTGCAGTTAAAAATCATGCGATTAGGAAATTCAATCACTATCATATCCCAACTATTTCCCTGGCCTCCACAGCATTAATCCTTTCTATGCTATACTTATTTATGCAGATCCATATCTTCCATATCTTCGGTTAGAGCGTTTGGTTTCACGTCGTTTTCTATTACAAATATGTTCAGGTTGTTACCCGACTCACCCTCTTAAAGCATTCTATCTTCATCAAATCAGTCCTCGTTTAATGCTATCATGATCTTCCTTGAAAATGTCCCAACCATCCCAATTGCGTCTCCATAATTTAATCACCTATATAGTGGTATTACCCCTAGCTGTGTATATGTTGAAATAATTTAACAATTTATATACAAAGAGGAGCTCTGCTTCACGGCGTGGAGCGGAGCTCCCCTTTTTGCACTATCCCAATGGCAACCTTGTAATTTTATGTTTTATAAAATTACCCCAGCAGAGCTCAAAAATTACAAACCTGCTATGCCTATAGTGCAAAAAAGGGAGCCCCACTTCAACACCATGAAGCAGAGCTCTGGCTCAAAATTAATCTCATAATTTAAATATTAGTCCTTGTAAGTTTTCAAAATTAGTTTAATTAATTTGTTAAGATTTGGAGTACACATGATTAAACTATAATTGTTCGTTTAATCAATTATTTAATTGGACAAGTTCTGGACTCATATTGGACTCCATTAATTAATTTTAATTGGCTAGTGAGACTATATTAATGTAATGAATTTCAAATTACTTATACGGGCATCTCTAAATGAGATTTGGCACCCAATAGTCTTCCAAGCAGTGCAAGAGCTGAGTTGTTTCCCGGAGATACTACTGTTTTTTCCTCAAGGCTTAGACTATATTCAAGAAAGAATCAACCGAGTGTCTCTCAACTTGCGTGATTCATTCAAATGATTATGTATCTATTTATTGCTTTGATTAGTTTGTGCAAGGATTTTATATGTAAAACAACACTATATATATTGCATAAATATACCATGTTTCCATGCAAATATTGGTTCCAATAAATTCACAAATAACCATTTATTCTAATAAATATTAGTGGTGGATTAAGTTGTGTTACATATTATTCCAACATAACAACAAACAAATTGCCAAAGAAAAATATAACAAATATATATATATATGGGAAATGCTTTTGAGACCGCATTAGGGCCGAGACCTTGCGCATGTGCACGGGATTTCAGGTGGGGCCCACCATGTGATGATAGGCCCCACCTGAAATCTCGTGTACATTCGCGAGGTCTCGGCCCTAATGCGGTCTCAGTAGCAAAGTCTTTTATATATATATAAAACTACAAACAATTTGGGAAAGGAAATCTGAAAGGCAACTGCTACTAAGATCTAATAGTACGCATTGGCTCCGTTCTTTTGAAAGAACTTTCAAAAGTCTGGAGCATTATTTTTCGGGAACAATGCGAAAGTCCAAGAACTAGGCCTCTTAAGTTGGTTCATTGTTCTTTTGAAGCGGAATTTTTTGGTTTGAAAAATCAAATGAACGGAGCTTAGTAGATGCAAGTTGTATTGTGAATCTCGGTTAGGAAAGTTGATTTCATACAGTTCGATGTCTTACTTGATCCAGAGAAGAGCATGGTAATGGAGAACCATAGCAGTGTTCCAATCTGGTAAGTAAATGGGCCCTGGAATTCGGGATTATCTTTACGTTCAATTAACCAGACAACGAATCCAGTGAACACGCTCGTTGCTACCGTTAGAACCCACATCCCTTTTGTGAAAGGCTTCATGAACATCCAACGTTCTAGCGATCTCTTCGTTGGCACTACCATCACAAGTCCTGCTTCAACATATGGTTGTGAGAATTCGCCATATCGGCACCGGTCTGCCATTATTACTGTATCACCAACGGCTGCATCGAAAGTCTTTTCCATGAATGAATTAATGGCGTCAGTTAGCTAAGAAGAAAAATGAAAGCTCCAACTGGTAGATAATGAAAGGAATAAATATTAGAAAGTAGACAGCTACTCTATCTAGGACAAAAACATTTGAAAATTAATAACTAACACTGCCAAAACTGTCAAGGTATTGCTAAGAGATTTTGATAAGTTAATCATGCATATATACTTAATTATAAAACAAAACCAGAAGAAACTCAAATCTGACCTTGTGGTAGATCTCCTCCACCATTTCATCATAAGAACCATAGAAGGGAACCAGTTCGTAGGACAATTGGTAAGGTAGAAGCTTCACTGCCACTTCGAAGACATGGACTGAAAACCCAGTAATGTCTGTTCTGTTTCGACTATCGTAGCTCACTTTCACAAACTGATTGAAGGCACCTCTAGCTGGAACTCCTATCCTCAATGGATTCTCTTCAGAATTGGAAAAATTGATCATGGCCCATCCAACAGGGACCGATTGTGAGCTCCCTGGCCAATACACCGTGCCCAACACTTGAGCAGTTCCATTACTACTTCCTCCCTTCTCACCACTCTCATGTCCATCAAGGTTCTCTGAGAAACTAAATTTGGGCGACCAAAATCCAAGCTCTCTGTAACTTTTACCGACAATGTTAACGATCCGAAAAGCGGGTATTTGTGATAATTCTCCCTGTTTGAATTGTATTTCTCCGCTCAAACCCTTGAAATCACTTGATAAGATACCTTGTAATAAGCTTGTTGAATTATTTTGTCCTCCTAATTTCTCCATGGCCTTAGCAATGGACCATGTTGCATCGTATGCTCGGAGGGCGAAGATACTTGGGTTGTGATTCTCTTCTTCTTCAGGATATTCTGATTGGAACTTTCTTCGGAACCTGACTTTAAATCCTCTGAATGAGGTGGTGTTGTCTGGGAAGTAAGTCTTGACACCCAATACACCCTGCATGGATGAGATAACAGACGAGTTAACGGAATCGAGAAGGCTGGTAATCCCGTCTGTAGTAATCCAAACGTAACCTTTCCCCATCATTCCAAGTTGCTGTGCCTTGTCAAACAGAAGTGCGGCTAACGGTAATGAAGATTGGAGGACAATGAAGACCCTGCATTGTTTCCTCCTCAGCTTCTTCAGCTCATCCTGGATAATGGTTGTTGGGTCTAGGAGAGAAGACATTGGAGGGAAAGCTGAGTGGTGTTCTATCTCTGCACCGACGACTCGGAGTGAGTCAGAGAGAAGGGTGACGATTCCTGAATCGCTAGTATAGGGGTCACTGTCTTGGTAGATTGCTATCACCTTTCGCCACCGGAAGGAGCCAATGATGGCGGCAATGCATCTCATCTGTAAGGAGAGATCGTTAGCCATGCTGACCACAAACGGCGACCGTGCTGCCGTCGGAGGGATGGCGGCTGCAGCCAAGGAAATGATGGGGACTTTCTTATTATTAGTTGTTTTAGCTATCTGGTTCACTAGCGCCGCTTCCTGCCGTCTCAGGGTGCCGATTATGGCTTCTACTCTTTGGTTGTCGATGAGGTCTATCGCTGCAATATTCCAAATTTACAGTTTTATCAACTACCACAAAAACAAAAACAAAAAAAGTGGAACCATATCGCCTGTGTTGTGGTCAGAGCTTTTGAAGGCCAAAATCTCTTCAAACAACACTCTACAGTTCTACAGTTCAACATCTGCTTACAGTTGTTAAATCTGTACAAACAATTTAACACAGATGATTTGCTTCCTAAAAGTGTATGATATACCCGGCAATGAATTTCCTTGGCAGATGACTACCACTGTGCATAGGGATCGGATTTGGTCTTGCTCTCGCAAGACCAAAACCGCCTTGCCCCCATTTTCAGAGTCAGGACATGTGGTGATAAAAAGGGGAGAAGTCATTTCATTTTCTCCCCTAGTTTTTGACTTCTCCTTAATTGATATCTTCTCCCATTTTTTATGGCGACACGGTGGATGCAAGACCAACACAAGACGGTTTTGGTCTTGCCAGAGCACGACCAAATCCAATCCCCCTGTGCATAGCCTCTTCAGCCTACAGAAAAATGATCTCGGGCTCCACACAAATTCTGAGTGGCAATGAAAAAGTCATTTCATTTTCTCCACTTTTATTGCGTGGAAGTCCGAGGCCATTTTTCCGGCTTCTGCCCAGATAATCCGATGCCCCTTTGTTATTTTGATTTCTATTCAAACCTCTCGCAAATGCCGGTTGAAGAGGCTATGCCTGAGTGGAATAGTGATAAGAGGAAATCCGTTGCCCATATACCTCTCTACTCGTCCAAAAGCCAACACTCAATAACGAGAAGAAGTTAGGGAATGAGAATGAGAATGAGAATGAGAATGAGAATATGGTTAGCACTCCTAATCCAAAAATAAAGTCGAATCATCTTTTTGGCTATAAAGGGCTCAGAACTTAAGAGAATCTCTCAAGTTTGAACCCTAAAAGTCGCCACGTGTCTCCTTTGACACCCCTTAACCATGGGTAAGGTTCACCCACCCCTAGGGTTCACTCACGCATCCTTGGTTTTTTTTTTATATCAATTATTATTTTTTAAATTAAAAAAACTATTTTTAGAGTTTTTAAATATTAAAAACATTTTTTTAATTTAAAAAATAATAATTGATATAAAAAAAAAAAAAAACCAAGGATGGGTGAGTGAATGAACCTTACCCATTGTTAAGGGGTGTCAAAGGAGACACGTGGCAACCTCTAGGGGTTCTAACTTGAGAGAATCCTGGCCTATTTAAAGACTTGAAATTCTCTCAAGTTGTGACAGAACTCCAAAGAATTCGGTTACGTTCCAGGGTCAACACAATATCTTTCAATATCTCTTAATTGTGGTTAAGATTTATTAACCCTTAGCTTCAACCATCTAACCTTAGTTTGTAGAAAGTTAGTATCTCTAGAGGTCCAAAGTTAAAAGGACAGGTAAAGAGGCTTTTGTTTCGTAACCAGACTCCTTAGAGTCCAGTTAATTACAACTTGAGAGTAAAACGAGCTTTATTTAAAACCTCACGTCTCATAACTTTTCTAATGAGTCGGAATTTGTTTGTTATTGTTGCTAAGCCAATGTAATTACAGATGTGGTTGATGTTGATCGGAAGATAAAATTAATTTCAAATTTTAAATTTCTCACTCATTTTCTCCCATCCAATCAAGATCAAGATCAAAATAAACTAGGGCGGAGCCAAGAATTTTTCTTGGGGGGCCTGAAATACATGTATAAAAAAAAATTAATGGATTTGAGGATATGGAGCTTGGGGGTTCGGGACGTAGCCCCTGAGAAAAAAAAAATTGGGTTACTTTTTTTGAGAATTTTTCCCCGGTTATGGCCTTTAGGTCGCCACATGCCCCTTTTGACACCCCTTAAATGTGGTTAAGATTCACATCCCTAGGGTTCACTCACCTATCCTTGGTTTTTAGAAAAAATATCAAATTTTTTTTCAAACCCTCGTTAAAATTGACTAACTCCTAAGGTTAATTTTTTTCCAATATTTTAATCTAAAAACCAAGGATAGGTAGGTGAATCCTAAGAGTGGGTGAATTTTAACCATAGTTAAGGGATGTCAATTGGGGACCCACTATGTATATATAAGACAAAAATTAGGGGGGGGATTATGAAGGGCCACTATTTTATACTAACCTATGAAAGGTTTAAAAAAAAGGGGGCATAAAACTGGTGACAAACTAGTTGGGATCATTTCCTATTGAAGATCACGGCGCAGAGTTCCATCGCCGGTAGAGTTCAATCGCACCCACGAGTCAACACTTCTCTGGTTCTCCCTTTTAACCCTTTTTTAAATGTGGCTAAGGCCTTGTTTGGATAGATTTCCCAGAGAAGAGAAATATTTCCTCGAGAGTTACTTCATGCGAAGTAACTCTGAGGAAGTCTGACAAAGTCATTTGAATGAGAAAATAATGTTTGGTTTGCACATCCAAAAAGTGACTTTTAAAAATCCAAAAATAGAATTTATGTTTGGTTTGCACTTACAAAAAGTAACTTCTAAAAGTTTTATATATGGTATCAAATTGATTAATGGTCATTTCCACCTATTAACTCTGGTAAAATTACCCCTGGAAAAAAGAGGTGAAAAAAAAATATTTTTATACTTGTTCAAGCATTATTAAGTAATATACATGATTGTTGGTTTGTCATGAAGTTCTACACTTGTATTAGGCATTTTTTTTGGGTTGCTCCAGTTATCGCTTCAACTAGAGTTTTTGTTCATACTTAATCTCTTATTTTTAAACTATATAAAAAAAAATTGAATTGATTTTAGGGTTGTTAATTTGGCCCTCATGTGAGAGTACTTGGCCCTGCCTAGCCCTCAAAAACTCACAAAATTTGTGACTTTTAAAAAAAAAAAATTATAAAACACTAAGACCTAAGTGAGCTAAAAAAAGACTAGGTTCACTGACATGAGGGTCATACTTAGATAACACCCTTCAAGCCCGTCCCAGGACCAGGGGTAGGTAATATTAAAAATATTAAAATGTTTAATAAAAAAATTAATAATTTTTTCTAAAAGCCAAGGATTGGTGAGTGCACCCTAGGGGTGGGTAAATCTTGACCCTAGTTAAGAGGTGTCAAAAGCGACACGTAAAGATTTGGTTCCATAACAATAACTCTTTTATGGTATGGGAATACTAGCTCCACTCTCTTTTCATATAACAAACAAGAAAATAAGGCTTTTGTGTAATAACAAGAGAGTGGAGATAGCACAGTCTTAAGGGATGATTGTTAATAGGGCCCACCACTAGTTTCTAATATCCAAGAGTAAGCATATGCGTTGATACTTGATAGAATGAAACAAAAACCGTAAAACGGGATTTCCGTCAACTTCCCACCGAAGTGGATATCTCGACTTCCCACTAAAGCTGCTCTCATCGGCTTTCTCAAGAAGTGGAAATCTCGATTTCCAAGGACTTCGACTTTCACGGGAAGTTAGTTTGAAAATGGCAAAACAAACGTGTTTATTCCTAACTATCAACTTCTCAAATCCTAAAAGCCAGTAGGAAGTCTAACCAAACGCCACCTAAGATTCATTTAAAAATTCCGCTGACCAATTCAGAAATAAATATTAATCCTAACAATTAAAATGTTAAACCTAATAAGGGTTAAAGGGCGGTCAAAGAGCCTTGTCAGTTCAATTGAACTCTCTCAATTGGACAGGATTGGGACTCGGCGACAAACATGCAGCTGCTTGGATCCTTTGACTAGGAAATTTTCGATGAGGCGATGACCCATTCGGATTATCCTAAAGATCAATTCCATCACATTCATTGTGAAAATAAAAATAAAAACTTTAGTAGATGGGTACTATTTTCCTACTTCCACTAAAGTTCCAACCAAAATTGGAGTTTCGATCCTGTCCAATTGCTATGAGTTCAACTGCACTCACAAACCATTTAACTTCTCTTTTAACCCTAATTATGAAATTTTAACTCTTAGGATTAATATTTTTTTACTAAAAACTAAGATTAGATTATAAAACCCTAATACTATGTTTGGTTGTCAAGAAAATAAGTGAAAATATAGAAAAGAAAAGAAAATTTTAAATTTCTAATACAATTTTTAATTGTGTTTTGTCCAATTTTCTTTTTTTTTCTTTTCCATGTTTTTACTTATTTTCTCGGCATCCAAACATAGGATAAGGGTTAGTGAATTTAATCACAGACTGTTCACTTGTGGTTGCATTTGAACCCTCTCGAGTTCAATCTTAATTGGAAGTCCTAGAAAAACTCACACACCGAACTTAACTAAGACACACACCAGGGGTTGGTCCCAGTGGTAGTGTATCTCCCTTTGGGGAGTGGTGACTCGAGTTCGAGTCATGGTGTGGCTGTTGATGCCCACCCTTGAGTTTCTAACCGCCTAACCCTCTAACCTCTGACATAGCTAGCTAATGATTGTAAGACTACCAAAAAAAACTTAACTGAGACGCCTAATAGTGGGCTATCCAAAAATACATTTAGGGCTTTTGTATGAGAATGAATCCCACCAATTAATCATGAGAGTTCAATCGCAACCACATGTCAACGCATGTCCCTATTAACCCCTATTAATTGTGATTAAGATTCATTGACTCTTAGGATTCAACAATCTAATATTGGTTTTTAAAAATAATGTTAATTGTTTTTAACCTGAAAGTTCCCAACAAGAGTTAAATATTTTTTTCCTAAAACAAAGGTTAGATTATTAAGCTAAGGGTTAATAAATTTTAACCACAGCTAATGGGGTTAACAAGGACAAGTGTTGACCTGTGGGTGCGATTGAACTCTCCCCGAGTTCAATCCTGATTGCCTGTGATGCGAACTCCTTTTGAGATGGAATCACAATCTATTGCAATTAAATTCAGGGAGAGTTCAAGCGTACCCACAAGTCAACACGTGTTAACCCCTATTAACTGTAGTTAAGATTCATTAATCCTTAAGGTTAAATAATCTAACATTGGTATTTAGAAAAAATATTAATCCTAAGGGTTCTTAAGTAGAGTTAAAAGTTTTTTTAAGTTATTTTATTTTATTTTTCTAAAAACCAAGGATAGATAGATGAACCCTAGAAGTGAGTGAATTAACAACAGGTAAATGGAGTTAAAGGGGACACGTGGCATTAAAAGGGGACCGGAGACGCACCTCCTTGCATCACCGAGGAGGTGATTATTTTCCTTGGGATAAATATGATAAAATGGTCCTTTTCTTATTGAAATATTTGAAAGTGAAATGGATAATGCCATAATACAATTTTTAATAAGGAAAGGGAGATCGAATTGTTGAAGAGTCCTGTGAGTTGAGCTAAAAAGATTACCAGTGGAAATTGCTGGAGCGGAGTCCCCGTAGGAATCTCTTAGGTGCAAAAGCAGCTGAGAACCCGTTGAGCTGTAGAAATCTTTGGCAGCCATCTGCATGGCTGTTTTCTCTTCTTTACCCACACGAGAACTGTAGTCCACAAGGCCGCCTATAGTCCCAACAAACTGATCCTCCCTTCCCTCGTTTGCTATAGCTTTTGATTGGTGTAACAACACCATGAAGAAAGGAAGAAGAACACCATACATTTTGCTCATTTAAGGTTCTTCTTATTTTCCCTCAATGAAAGAAGTGAATCAAGCTATAACGAGGGAGAGATATTGAGTGAGGTTGACTAATAAGAAGATAGAGAGAGATGCTTTAAAGACCTTTTCAAGTTATAAACTTCACAAGTTAGGCCACGTGGAGCTGACTACGACTATACTTTTTTTTTAATGGTAACAGGCTTTGACTAGGTTAGGTTATATATGGTAGAAGTCTAGAATCAAATATGGCAGAGCTAAGCATTCCATGGTCATTCGCCCTATATAGTAAGTTCCGCGTAGGTGCAGACACACCTAATCGGTGTTTGAACGTGGGTCCTGGTCTTTAGGGAGACGTAACAAAAGATTAGTCTGGTCCGAGATGTCTAAATCATTTGATTAGACGTCAAAAAATATCAATTTCATCAAATCACCCAATTTGACCGTCCATATTGCAAATTTTATCCTAAAATTGGTCAAGAACAAATAAATGGAAATGAAACAATAAGAAAAAAATAAACAAATAAGAATGCAATCACACAATGCACAAGAGATATGTGGTTCGGCATAAGTTTATATGTCCATAGGCAATGACGTTCGGAGTTCTTCACTATGAAAACCACAAAGAGGTTGTAGATATCACACTCACAACCTCTCTCACAAACACTTTTCTCACGAAGAAAAATAAATCCTAAAACCGAATATTGTCTTATTTACCCAGTCAACCCCAAATTAGAAATAGACTCCAAGTATCAATAGGAAAACCCTCCTTAAAATTGTACAACTTGCACCAGGACAAAAATTTGCGGACTATCCCACCACATGTTTATCAAGGAGCCCACATTACAATCCAATTATCAAAATCAAGAAAAAAAAAAAAAATTTTACTTGTCGAGTTTTTAAGAGACTCACTAGAAGTTCTAGTGGCACTGCCCATCACATCATAAGCAAATATATATATATATATGTGTGTGTGTATGTTTGTGTATGAATGTAGTATACTGGAGGTACTCTTGACCCTATCCTAAATTGAAATTTGACACTCTCTCCCCATGTTAGGCTCTGGTTACATAGGTTAGTTTTTCCCCAAGGAAAAGAGATGAGGGAGAGACAAACAAAGAGAGAGGAGAGGATAAGATAGGAGATGAGTATTCTCACTTACTACAGAAACTCTAATGACTTTCAAACTTTTTCCTTTCTTCCTTAGACTTAGACGTTTATCAGTGCCATGATGTTTGCCTAAAGAAAATAAAATAAACTTTTTAAAATCAATACATGAAGATGAATCTATATAAGTGACAAAAACGATTAAACTATTTAATTTATGCACAAGGTTGTAACTGGGGATTTTGACTGCGCCGAATTTGGTATCTTAGCCCCGAATTCAAAACAGAGCTTGTATTTTAAATGAAATGACTCTTAAATACAAATTCAAAATAGAGCTTGTATTTAAAATCATGACTCATGAGGGCATATTTACATGAGTGACACTAGGAAGAGAGATGATTTTCTAAGTATATTGCAAATCAAATATTACATATTTGTACATTTTAATGAGGCCTTTCTACTATCTTGAAACCTCTTGGTAAAATGGAACTATATATGCAACTAATTTTTTCAGGGGTGTATGCCATTTTTTTTTTTAAGGTCAGTAATGTCTCCGGCTTTCTCTTGGGAACTCGATCCTAAGCCACCCTTATGAGAAGAGGAACAACTTTCCATCCGAGAAACAGGCAGCAGGTATAGTAGGTGTATGCTTACTTATAGAAATAAGAGTCAATGACCACATACAGGAAAGAGAGGATACCCATCCTTGAAAGATCCAGAATTGAACAAGAAATCACAGGATCAGATTAGCTAAATAAATGAATCTTATTGAAAACACAACAAATATACAGTCAGATTACCATTGATTCTTGACATCCATTACCGTTGATGAGCTTATACTAAACAAATACCTTATATCTTAAAAAAACTCAGGGCTCACAATCTACAAAGAAATGTGAAAGTACCCTGACCTCAGAGATCAATTCCTGGCACTGAAAACTCCTCTAAAGTAATCAAAGTTCAACCAAATCACTGGCCTAAAGGAAATGTCCATGCACGGGATAGTATAACAGGGAATGCAGAGCTCTTTAACCTTGTGTGGTGGAGCCTAGAAGGAAGACGAAGAAGAAGAATATGAATTTTGGTACATAGTAACTAATTCAGTCAGTGGCAAATCACTGATTCAGTCAATGAAAATGGCGATCATGGGGGAATGATGGTGATGGGGCTTTTGGAGACAAAGTTTAGGGCAACTGAGTGTTGATTGTGAGGATTATTTGAATTAGAATTAGAGGTTATGGCGCCTTTCTGTCACCATGGGAGGCCCAAGAAAATAGATTGTTTAATCCTAACTTGCATAAATGAAATGAGATAGAAGTACAAGACTTTGAAGCAGAAGAAAAGCGATTACCAGAACAAATTTCTCATTGTGATGCATCACAATATATATTCTCCTCTCTCTACTCTCTTTACCCCTATACATGAGCATGACTTTTAATCGCTTTTGTTTATTTGCATTGGACCTACAAATCCGATGATATAGATTATTCCGATTGGGACAAAATCAAATGAAGGGTTGCTGTTGTTTTTGACACTCCCTATAAATGTTCCAAATAATGTCATTGCAGATAGAGAAGGGGTGGTATATGAACTGAGCTTATCGCAAACAGCTCAAGCTCGGTTCGTTAAAAGCATGCTTAAACTCATTCATTTAATAAATGTGCCAAGCTCAAGCCTAGCTCAGCAAATACTTCACTAGAGTATATACAGCAAGTATCATTAAATTTGGTTGTCTGAGAACAAAGAACACTAATGATGTAGGAGAGCAAATGGAAATTCAAAGCTTGATGAAATTTCATTGGAACAAATATCATCTAAAATTGTGAAGAAAGCTTTAACCTTGATGAAATTTCAGAGCAATTATATTATAGTCTATTTAGTATTTTATTTTGATAGAACCACACTTTATTGATAATCTTCAACCCAGCAACATAATTTTTCTTTCAAATATCTAGTTTCCGTTATTCATAATCTTTAATGGAGAGAAATGGGAGTTGCACGTGCAAGACCTGACTAGTGAATTTTATGTTGTACAATAATGTAGGAGAGCAAATGGATGATATTATGGCACACAATTACTTGTGGGGAATAGTGTCTGGCAACAGGTGAAGACAATTTTCAGTGCTTTGATTGCTTGCTAATTCTACGATTCTCGAGCATTGCTTCACATAGTCAGTCATCTCCTCTTGATAGGGATCATTACCTTGGTTATTAGTGTCCCGAGCAAGGAGGTTTAGTGCCCATCTCCAAATTCCTTTATCTATTAATGTTGCCTGTATGTAATTCGTGAACTGCCAGTGCTCTTTTAATTGTTGAGCAACAGTGATGAGCAATGCGAAAGCAGAAACACTACCTGAAAGAGCGAAGAGGCCTGAGAAAAGCCTGAGGTCTAAACTTTGATTCTTCCGGATACCAGTTTGTGAAGTCGAGCAATTGGAAGAAGATAACATATTGTTCTCTAATTGCTCTATTTCTCCACTCTCTGTTACTCTGAGTATTGCTTCTGAAATGTCCATGGCCAAAGGAGAGCCCTTTGAGAACACCTGAGAAAGATAATAAAAATTCAGTTAGTCAAAGTTTATTCACATTCTATGTGTAAAGGATATTGAGAGGGGTGAAAAGTATCAATGCAATTACAAATCCAAAACCACCAAGCTTGTAGGTAGGTCCTGCCATGGTGTAGCCCTTGCAGTACTTTGCCAGGAAGACTTTGGCATGGGGAACCACAAAGAAAGCGGCAGCTATATTTTTACTTGAAAACGCCTCCGGGTAGTCATCAATTGAAGAAATTCTCTTGATGTTCTCCAGCTTGAAATCCAAAACATTCACTAAATATCTAACAATAAAGGAATTCCCATTACATCCAACACCTGCATTCGTCCTCTTGAGCAATCCAATATCTACCAGGGAAGGTTCAAGCCGTGAGACAGTCATCATGGAGGTGAGGCTTGCAGTGAAGGTTGAAGTTACAATTAGGACTACGAAGAACCACATTGACACCACACATCGAGATAAGTTGTTTCTAGGTGATTCTCCTGCAGTTAAAAACCGGTACCATGGGATTAGGGAATTCAATCACTATCTTATCCCAACTATTTGGCCTCGAGAACATTAATCCTTTCTATGGCATTCTTGTTTATGCACAGACATATCTTCAGTTAGAGTGTTTGGTTTAATGTTTTCTACTACTAATTATATTCAGGGTGTTACCCTACTCACCCTCTTAAAGCCTTCTATCTTCACCAAACAAGAGTTCTCATTAATGCATCCCAATTGTGTCTCCATAATTTAATCACCTATTGGCATTACTCCTATATTACATTTATCTTGTATGTTTTCATGCACAGATATGTTCAACGAAATTCGCAAATAACCATTTACTTTAATATATATAAAAGGTGGACTAAGTTAGTCTCAGATATTATTTCAGCATAACAACAAACAATTCGAAAAGGAATAAGAAAAGCAACTGCTCCTAAGACCTAGGATTTCATCAGGAGATGCAAGTATTATGTGAATCTCGGTTAGGTAAGTTGTTTTCTTACAGTTCGAGGTCTTACTCTGTCCAGAGAAGAGCATGGTAATGGAGAACCATAGCAGTGTTCCAATCTGGTAAGAAAATGTGCCCTGAAAATCGGGATTATCTTTACGTTCAATTAACCAGACAACGAATCCAGTGAACATGCTCATTGCTAAAGTTACAACCCACAACTCTATTGTGAAAGGCTTCATGAACATCCAACGTTCTTGCGATCTCTCTGGAATCGTTGGCACTACCATCACAAGTCCTGATTCAACATATGGTTGTGAGAATTCACCATATCGGCACCGGTCTGCCATTATTACTGTATCACCAACAGCTGCATCGAAATTCTTTTCCATGAATGAATTAATGCTGTCAGTATTATGGAGAGAGACTAGAAGAAAAATGAAAGCTCCAACTGGTAGAAAATCAAAGGAATAAATATTACAAAGTAGGTAGCTACTCTATCTAGCACAAAAACATTTGAAAATTAATCACTAATACTGACAAATTAATGTTGAGAGATTTTTTATTTTTTTTCTGTTAATCATCTTAATTATAAAATAAAACCAGAAGAAACTCAAATCTGACCTTGTAGTAGACCTCCTCCACCATGTCATCATAAGAACCATAGAAGGGAACCAGTTCGTAGGACAATTGGTAAGGTAGAAGCTTCACTGCCGCTTCGAAGACATGGACTGAAAACCCGGTAATGTATGTTCTGTTTCGACTCTCGTCGTAGCTCACTCTAACAAACTGATTGAAGGCACCTCTAGCTGGAACCCCTATCCTCAATGGCTTCTCTTCAGAATTTGAAATAATGGTCATGGCCCAACCTACAGGGACCGATTGTAAACCCCCTGGCCAATACACCGGGCCCAACACTTGTACAGTTCTATTACTACTTCCTCCCTTCTCTCCACTAGTCTCATATCCAACAAGGTCCTCTGAGAAACTAAATTTCGGCGACCAAAATCCAAGTTCTTTGTAACTTTTACCGACCACATTAGTGATCCGAAAAGTGGGTACTTGTGATAATTCACCCTGATTGAATTGTATTTCGCCGCTCAAACCCTTGAAATGGCTTGATAAGATACCTTGTAATAAGCTTGTTGGATTATTTTTTGGTCCTAATCTCTCCATGGCCTGAGCAATGGACCATGTTGCATCGTATGCTCGGAGGGCGAAGATACTTGGGTTGGGATTCTCTTCTTCTTCAGGATATTCTGATTGGAACTTTCTTCGGAACCTGACTTTAAATCCTGTGAATGAGGTGGTGTTGTCTGGGAAGTAGGTCTTGACACCCAATACACCCTGCATGGATGAGATAACAGACGAGTTAACGGAATCGAGAAGGCTGGTAATCCCGTCTGTAGTAATCCAAACGTAACCTTTCCCCATCATTCCAAGTTGCTGTGCCTTGTCAAACAGAAGTGCGGCTAACGGTAATGAAGATTGGAGGACAATGAAGACCCTGCATTGTTTCCTCCTCAGCTTCTTCAGCTCATCTTGGATAATGGTTGTCGGGTCTAAGAGAGAAGACATTGGAGGGAAAGCTGAGTGGTGTTGTATCTCTGTACCAACGACTCGAAGTGAGTCAGAGAGAAGAGTGACGATTCCTGAATCGCTACTATAGGCGTCGCTGTTTTCATAGATTACTATCACCTTTCGCCAACGGAAGGAGCCAATGATGGCAGCAATGCATTTCATCTGAAGGGAGATATCGTTAACCATGCTGACCACAAACGGCGACCGAGCCGCCGATATAATCGTCGGAGTGAAGGCAGCTTCAGCTAAGGAAATGATGGGTACTTCCTTAGCCATCTGGGGTACTAGTGCCGCTTCCTGCCGCGTCAGGGTGCCCATTATGGCTTCTACTCTTTTGTTATTGATGAGGTCTATTGCTGCATTCCAAATTACCAGTCAAACACTATCCCTCCATTGTGGGAACCAAGAACAAGCCACAGACGTTGGGACATAGGGGGTTCACACACACACACCCTCTAGCAAGGACGATCTTTCCTTCAGTTCAATTCTCAGATAGAAAATTCTCAATAATTTTATAGAAGTTTCGGTCGGTTGACGTGGCAGCAGGCTTCATTAGATGCCGAGATTGGATGAGAGTCAATTGCGATTTAAATCGCCCTATAAACCGTGGTTAAGATTCACTAATTCTTAGGGTTAATATTATTTGTTTTTTCTAAAAACCAAGATTCTATTGTTAAACCCTAAGGTTAGTGAGTCTTAAACACAGCTAATAGGGGTTAAAAGAGACGCATTGCATTGACTTGTGGTTGAAAAAAAGGTTTATTAAATCTCCCAGGAACTGGGTGCGCTAACCGAGTTGCTGTTAGACCTGTTCAACCCGGTTGTTAAGTGAATAGCCTGCCTAGCCCAAACTTTTGTTCCAGTTTAGAGTTAACACCCTCAACTAGATACTAAATGGATTAGGCTTAGATGGGTCAACCCAATTGGGGCCAATCCACTACAACCCCTATTGGGGTATATTTTCGTTAATATTTGTGCAATGCCTTACATAGTTACATTTCTATGAGGTGGACCATGGAGCTGTGCTTCGAGCGCCTTAACGAATAAATTGTAGCAATCTTGTAATTAAGAAGGGAGGTAGTGGAAATTTTGTAAGGATATTTTTCCATAAATACAAGATAGCTTGCAGCAGAGCTTGCCTCAAATTTAAACATTCTTTTGTACTTTTTGTGACTATTTTTTTTGTTAAGGTAACAACACCACAAGCGAAGCTACAGTCATGAGAAAGAAGACAACAAACACACACCAGACACCCTCGACTTAGGGCTGTCAATGGACCGGATCCGATCCGAATCCGATCCGATTAGCCGGACTTTGGACCCTATATGTGATCCGTCGGATCGGATTCAGATCGGATCGGTGGAATCCGATTATAATCGGATCGGATCTGAATATAGGGTGATCCGATCCGATTAAAATCAGATCCGATAATAATAATAATTTTTAATTATTTTAAATATATTATTTAGATTTTCTATGTATAAAATATTAATTTTTAAAAAAATTAACATTAATTAGTATTAATTAAGGTATTATTAGATTTTTTATTATTAAAATAGATTTTTTTTTAAAAAAAATAACCTTTCTCGGATCGGATCGGATTCGGATCGAACGATATATAATCGGATCGGATTCGGATCGGTTACTTCATGATCCGACGGATCTCGGATCGGATTCGGATCTAGGCAGATCCGGTCCGAATCCGATCCGTTGACAGCCCTACCTCAACTCAATAAGCTTCACCCAAACACTCCTCAAAAAGGGGTACCAACCGTTTGAGGCGTGATGGAACTTATAAGGGGATGAGAGCGAGAGCTCGGTTAAACAACCAATGTGAGACTAAGACCATTGATAGGTTTTTTTGGTTAAGGTAACAACACCACAAGGCGAAACTACAGTCTTGAGAAAGAAAACCACACACACAAACACACACCCCACATCGTTAGGCAACGAGGACTTTTATGACTATATATCTTGTTAACTGATTACCATCATTTCGGGACAAGTATGATTGAATTGTCTTTTCTTATTGTAATTTTTATCAGGATTTTTTCATAATAAAAAACAAATTACATGTATGATAACTGAAGTCCTCTTTGAATGGAAAGTAAAAACCCTCGTTTCATGAATTTTAAGATGATGCAAGAATTTAAATTTGAGGATTCTTAATAGAATAATACTAGCATCACTTTCTTTGAATATAAATAAAGAATAACATCAGAACGGTCAATTTCTGAGAATTATCAATTCTCGATAATTCTCAATTTCTGGGAATTATCGATTCCCGATAATTGTCAATACCAGTCTCCAATTTTCGCCAGAGAAAATAGGTAGAATTGTTGAACAGTTGTGTGAGTTGAGTTAAAAATGTTACCAGCAGAAGTTGCTCGAGCGGAATCGCCGTAGGAATCTCTTACGTACAAGAGCAGCTTAGAACCTGTTGAGCCATAGAAGTCTTGGGCAGCTATCTCCATGGCTGTCTTCTGTTCTTTACCCACACGAGAACTGTAGTCCACAACGGCTCCTATAGTCCCAACAAACTGGTGGGTTGCTGCCCCATCTTCCCTTCCTTCCTTTGCTATAGCTTTTGATTGGTGTAACAAAAGGACGGCCAAGCAGAATGGGAGAAGAACACCATACATTTTGCTCATCAGTGATTCTCGTTTCCTCAATGAAGAAGTTATAACGAGAAAGAGAGAGAGAAGTTGACTAAGAAGAAGAAGACAGGAGAGGCATGAGAGATGCCTTAAGACTTTTTCAAATTATTGACTTTTTTTTTTTAATTAAAAAAATATATTAACGAAAATGTGTTGGGTAGGTCAAATCCGAAAGTAGCGGGTCATTTGGGAGACAAGTTGCAAAAGATTAATATGATAGGAGGTGTCTAGACTATTCAATTATTCCTCAAAAAACTATGGATTTCTATAGTTTAAGTAGGGTTTAGTAATCATAAGAGGTCAATGCAGACTATCTGGAGCTTAATGGGACTATCTAGGAACATTCAATCAGGCTAATTATTTCGCATCTCTCTATCAAATGACTCACCTTAAGAAGGATGGCTGGATTTGAAAAATACATGTGACACTCAACTGATTGTGGAGCTTACTATAACTTATATATAGAGAGTTCTGTTATCATGTCACTTGTTTCTTAAGAGACCCACATTGACATCTAATGATTGGAATGAAAAACTTGCCACGTGTATGATTCATGACCTGAGAGACAAGTGCATCAAATGAGGTACATCACGAGTAGAAGCTTATAGAAACAGGTAGAGGAGGTTTATGCTTATAGAAATACGAATCGAAGACCACATACAGGAAACAAAAGTTACACTTCCTGGAAAGATTCAGAATCGAACAAGAAATCCCAAGAACAAATTAGGTAAGTAAATTAAACTTATTGAAAATAAATAAATATACATTTCAGAATCGAACAAGAAATCACAAGAGCAGATTAGACAAAATAAATGAAACTTTTATTTGAAATAAAAACAAATATACATTCAGATTACACTGCCAGGTAACGATTCTTCCACATTCTACCTCCTTCCAGCTCTCAGTTATATCAGGCTCCAACAACTCCTTCGAGAGGAGGAACTTTGGACTTTAATTACCAACATATCTAGTTTTTCACCTGACCCCTGGATAATCTTAGGGGATTTCAACTCGGTTTAGTTTGTTGAAGAGAAGGTCGGAGAGAAACTAGTCCATCTCAATGCTGTGCAGGACTTTGCTAATTGTATGGATGCTGCTGAGTTGGTCGATCTCAAACACAAGGGCTGTAGATTTACTTGGTCCAACAAGTGCTCAGGTGAGGGTAGAATATAGTGTAAGCTCGACCAAGTCCTAATCAATCAGAGCTGGATTTCTTCATACCCTGATTCTGAGGCTTTTTTAATCCCGGAACCTCCGACTACTCTCCTATGATGGTGAATCTTTATTCTAAGGGGCCAGAACATTTCAGTTTTTTGAAAAGAATGAGGAATCCAATTGGGTTCCCAGGAACACTTGATCTTGATACCCATTACCATCGGTGAGCTTATACTAACGAATACCTTAGATCTTAAACAACTTCAAGGTCACAATCTACAAAGAAATGTGACACCAAAGTAACCTGAATTCAGAGCTCAATTCCTGGCACTAAAATTCCTCAAAGTTCGACCAAATCACTAGCCAAAAGGAAATGTCCAACGAGGAAAATATAACAGGGTATGGGGAGCTCTTTAACCTTGTGTGGTGGAGCCTAGAAGAGCTCGTTAACCTTGTGTTGTAGAGCCTAGAAGAAGAACATGATTTTTGGTAAATAGTCAGTCACTGATTCAGAAAGTGGCAAACCACTGATTAAGTCAATGACAATGGCAGGCAGAGGAGGTTTATGGGCAATAGAGTGTTGATTATGAGGATTAAATTAATTGAATTTGAATTATATGTTATGGCGCCTTTCTGTCACCATAGGAGGCCCAAGAAAGTTTAATCTTTAACTTGCACAAATGAAATGAGATAGAAGTATAAAGCTTTGATGCAGAAGAAACGCAATTACCAGCACATTAGAATTGTTGAATGATAGGAAACCATCCCAGCTAATTGCTTTTTCCTTAAGTAGAGACCCATCTCAAATTAATCTTTAGGGTGAAACCTATAGCTCAGTTGGTTGACATTCTGCATTGCAAGTTGCGACCACGAGGTCATGAACTATAGTCCAACTAATTTTTCATTGTAATGCTTCGTAATATATTTTCTCCTCACTACTCTATTTACCCCTATACATGACAATGAAATTAAGCGCCTTTGTTTATTTGCAGTGGACCTACAATTCCGAAGCTATAGATTGTTCCAATCAGGACAGAATCAAATGAGGGATTAAATTCTAAATAATATCATTGCATATATATATATTTTGTTGGGGGAGGGTCCTGCTACCCTTTTAAAATCAATACATGAAGTTGAATCTAAATAATCAACAAAAACTATTTATCTATTTCAATTCATACAAAAGGTTGTAACTGGGGGTACTGCACAATTCAGGTGGATAGGAAATTTCCAAATTTCTTGAAATTTGGTATCTTAGAAACGAATTCAAAACAGAGCTTGTATTTTAAATGATGTGACTCAGGAGAGCATATTAACTTGGGAGACAAGTGCATCAAATGCACATCTCAAGTAGAAGCTTATAGAAACAACCTTGCCCATATCTGCTCAATCTCATGAGTAGTCCATCTATGAAAACAGAGATGATTTTCTAGTAAATTACAAATCAAATAGTACATATTTCTACATTGCAATTTTTTAGAGTAGGTGTATGTCCTTTTTTCCCCGCAAGGGTGAGGGGTTTCCTGCTTCCCTCCTGAGGACTCAATCAAAGGCCACCCTCATGAGAAGGGAAATACCTTACCATCTGAGCTAAAGGCAGCGGTAGAGTATGTGTATGCTTAATTATAGAAATATGATTCAAGGATCACATGCAGGAAAGAAGAGCTACACTTTCTTGAAAGATTCAGAATCGAACAGGAAAACAAAAGATCAGATTAGACAAATACATGAGACTTCCGTAAAAGAAAGCAACAATACAATCAGATTACTACAAGAAAGGAATCCATTTGGGTTCCCAGGAACACTTGAATCGTGATACCCTTTACCATTAGTGAGCTTATACTCACTGAATACCTTAGATCTTAAAAAACCTCAAGGCTCACAATCTACAAAGATATTTAACATCAAAGTGGCCTCAATTCAGATATCAGTTCCCAGCACTGAAAAGTCCTCTAAGCTTTTGAAGTTCAACCAAAATGCTTCAATTTCAAAGATTGTAGGTTAGTTTATCCCTATAATTTATAACAAACAGTAATTTGTGGCAATAGATTTCCTGTCTATTAATCTAATTTGTCCGGGCAAAATAAAAAGTAGAATAACCAAGAATAGATGACAATGAAAGCAGTGACACTCTTAACTTTTTAAGTAACTGACATAGAAATCTGGTATGTTCCAATTTTCCTAGGGGTTTTGTAGGAGATTAGAAGGTGATTTTAAAATAACCTAACAGCAGAAGCTAGATGATATGTATATTTATTGGAACTTCATAATGTCCCCCTCAACTTGGAAGCTGCATTACCCCAAAAAAAAAAAATTGGAAGCTGACTTGATTAATGTGATTAAATGTGCTTCGAGAAAGAGTTGAAAATTTCTTCTGGCCTGCTTTCAAGAGGCAACATGTGTCTTATTAATAAGAAATTTCTATAAGCACATTAAATATTAGAGTTGGATACCCTACCAAAATTATTTAGTCCAGTGGTTGGCTCAACCAAGAAATGACAAGGTCGGATCTCCCTGAGCTAGAACTCCTCACTTCCTATGCTGGAGGAATACCAAGAATCCTAGAGAATTACAACCATATAAGCTTTATTATATATATAGATAATATATATATATATATAACCAGAGCCTCAGATACAAAAGACAAATTATCAACATTTTTAGTCCAGATGAAATTGCAACTCATGGGCATCTACTCAAAATGAATTTGCAACTCCACTCCAGCATATTTAATAACTTGAAGACTTGAAATTCTCTATCAAATGGATAAGCTGGATTGCAAAAAACACTACCAACCATTAAGGCTGATAGACATCAGGAAGCTGAAGTCCCACACTCGCAGCAGATTTCCCTAGGACTCTTTTCATTTCATCTGATCTATCCACCGCAATGTTGTAAGAGAAGAGCAAGTCCTAGACAATCATTTAGCAATCCAAGATCAGGATGTAAGGTGGATGTAGTCATATTTTGATGACAGTTTATTCCATAACAAATATTTAATTTATTGAAGGGGTAAAGAAAAGATATAAGGTGCTAGGAGACACGGTGAGGACAAAACCAGCTAAAAGAGGAAAAAAAATTAACATACACTATAAGGGGAAGATCCCAAATAAAATAGCTGCTCTCCCACTCAACTTTTTAGCCAGCCATTGGCTTTTGTTAGCCTTCAAATGGTTGTGATAATAGATAACACTAAATCTCCACATAATTGCCAAATTCTTTGACTGCTAATCACCAAAATTAAGTTTTATCTTGTAGATCCATCTTATGGAAAAATTACAGCATACTCCTTTTATATGGTGAAGAAAACACTCTTAAGTCTCTATATAATTCCATCAGTTTGGTAATACCTACTGTTGTGTTAGTTATAGACAGTTTTGCCAGTTATGTTGGATTCTATAGGAGATCCATCCAAAGCACAAAGTGGAGCTGCTGACGGTATAAGCAACCATTTTCTCAAAGAGGAAGGACGAGACTGAGCAAGTTCAGATATCACAGACCAACCAATAAACGTTTTAAGAGCTGCTCAAACATCAACCCCATTCTTCCAGTGAGTGGGTCAATCGAACCAGCAAAGGCAAGGCTGATCGGGTTGATCCAGTGAGCCCAATAAGGATCAGTCCATGTATAAAAGATGGTTTTTGTAACATATTTGATGAGTTAACTTTTAAATTCCAGAGTTCTGCCAAGTCCTGATACCGAATGACTAAGTCAGACTCAACAAATGCATCAACCTGTTGGACCAATTGACCGAACTAGGTCATCCAGTTTTTTTGGGCATTTTCTAGATTGAATATCAACCTGAGTTAGTGTGGGTCCTGAGTCTAGGACAATAGGATCAACTAGCTGGTCTGCATAAATGATTGCCACCAATAGCCATTGAGTGAAATATCAATACTTGGTCATCTGGAAGAATTGACAACATTCCAATGAACAGTCCCTGAGAACATCAGGAACAGTTCTATATGAATTGTTTCACTTATATGAAGCAACAAACTTGCATGAGTTGAGTTCCTTCAAACTTGTGGTGAATGATATAGTTTTGGAAGTTGGAACCCACTTATATAGTTCATCATAGAGGGGATGGGGGGAGAGAGAGGGTCTTGATCACCTAAATTTTGAAAGATTTGGGGCATTTTCTGTTTCATTTTTTAGGTGGCTCCACATGGGGTTTCAAAACACCTATATTTTTAGATAATGTACCTTCTTACTAAAGTATTAGAGCTTAAATCAATGGCAACTGACCATACTTGGCCAAGCTCAAGTCAGAGGTGTGCATAACCATTAACTCACCAAACATAAATTTGTAATTGTGCGTCATCATTGAAATTAAGAGGTGTACTAGAATTAATTCCATCTCAAGGTTATGTTTGTAGCATATTAACAGTTAGAAATTAGTGTCTCTTCAACACCCTAAGTAATGGGAAGCTATGCTTATATTGGAGAGCGAGTCCCTTGCATCTATGTAATTAGGTAAAGGAATGCCAAAAGAATTCTATTCAACACAATTAACATATAGTAGAATTTTTGAGGTTGGTTCGATCCAATGAAATTTGTGTTCTTTCTATATTGTTATTTTTGCTGCCTAAGCTCACATTTTTTGATAAATTTTAAGTTTTAAATTCTATATTGCTCCAGGTTTAAGTCCAATGGTATGGCTTGCAGTCAATCAGTAAGGCATAATAAAGTAATTAGCTTTAAAGACCTCCAAGCTCTAGATTTTGGAACATAGAGTGCAATTGTCTAGGCCTTGAGAGTTGGGATGTAAGCCAAATATCAGGTTCGGGTATTTAGGTTTCATGCTTCAAGGATTACAATCCTCATTTACGTAGTGACTTTGAGATTAAGGTTGCCTACGCTTTTTCAAAATATTTTGTAATCATAAAGAAAATAGAGTTTGCACCAACCACCAATAGTTTCCAGATTATTGTAGATATAAAAGCTTATGGAAGTCCAATTTTTATAGCAGTTCAAGTTTATGGCTATATTTGAAAAATTAATAATCGATAGTTAAATCATATCTGTAATTTTCAAACCACGACAAGCGAAAAACAAACAAAACACTATACAGCTAACTTCGTTCATTTTTTGACACAATACAATGCATGAATTGACGAATCCAACTTAGCCATTGACCTATATGGGGTTTCATGATCATTAACAGTTATAACTTATAAATAATCTGAAAGTCAATTATATTGAATGAAATGTAACATATCGTCAACACCTACCATCCTGTAGTTCATTATTGCATGTCAATGACATTGAGTTATTATGATTTAACTAACCTTGAGGTCAATTGTTGGATTATGATTGATATCCCATACACATTTCCACATATTCTACTTTTTAAAAATCATTTGTCCCACAAAATATGAGGGCCAAATATATTAAATCCATGCAATCTGACCATTTCATTCAAATTTTTTAGAACTTTGTCCACCATCCTGGCCTCTGTCGATGCTACCAAAATGGACATATAAAATGGGCATCATACCCATTTTGAACACTCGTATTGCAATGTATGCATGATGAAAGAAAATCTCATCTCTCTTTACTTCCTTTTTTTGATAGTGCAACATATTTGAATTCGAGACAATTACCTATCATGTATTCATATGCTTTAATCAAGGTTGAATTTAAATTTGAAATTTAGCATAACAAAGAATGGAAAACAATACCTTGTGATGGTGCACACTGTTAAGCAGAAAAGTGTAATTGCGGGCAAGCTTTATTTTCTGTTGAATGGCCGACGGGTCAGACAATTCATAGTTGTTTCGGAACTCTTGGGTTATGTACTCCGAAAAATGTCTTTTGTTGTCTTCTTTGCCAATGTGTTTCTTGACAGCTTTAAGAAGATGGCGATATACCTTAGCAGCTTGCAATACTTCAGACCCCATTTCTCAAATCCCTTTCCTTTTCTTTATTCTGCATCAAACAAAAAGGTATTATTTTATCAAGTGATGCATCAAAAGAAGATAGCTCCTCCCTAACTCTTTGAAATGAACAAAGACACCCCAGCATCGTTAACTGAAACAAAGAACCCTAAATCAGTAAAGAGTGGTATTCATAATAAAATATCAATTCAGAAATGTAGGGTTTGTGGAACCCCCACCACCTGCAAAACAAAGATCTACGGTTTGTACCAAGTTCAAATATATTCTTCCTCAAAAGAACCTGTAAAGAATAGAAAAGGACTGTGGAATAGGATCCCTCTCAATCTAGGACCAGTCTGTAATCACTTTTTTTTTTCTTAAATCAGATTTGCACACTTAGAAGAGGATACCTGGGGAAGCATTACAGTTGTTTAATTTACAGGGTTAAACAAATTCAAATTTATGGAATTCGGTGCACAGTGTACTATAAAACCCATCAGATACCAAATAAAATACACCAAATTCTTATGAAACCCCAAATATCTAAATGAGTTTAGGCTGTAGCTACTTACATGATTGATAAAAACAGCTCTTTCACAGAACAACAGTGGCACAATTAGACAATATCCAAACCCGCCTCCGGTAACCTGAACGAGCGTAAAAGGAATAATACTTAATGAAATCAACACCGGTGTAGTATGTTATGGGCCATGAGTGAGAGAGGGAATCCAGAAGGGGGAAAAGGAAGGAAGAAATCGAGCTTCTGAACTAGGGTTCTGCAAACCAACCCATTTTCAGGCATTAAGGTTTGTCGAACCCTGGCTCGATATAGAAAGAAGAAGAGGAGGAGAAATAAATAAGGAAGAAGAAGAATGAGAGGAATAGGGCAAGATAAATACCTCTGTTCGTCGACAAATAGTAGCTCATCAGAAAGTTTTGGGTAAGGCGGAGATGAGAGAAAGAGGAGAGGGCTGTCGAGCAAACGTTTGTTCTGAAGACCTCGAACGAGATTACACTCTGGATTTAGTCTTAATCAAAAAAAATATTTTATGACGGCTAAAACCTACAATTATTATGCAAGGTTTTTTTTATCAATCATGTCAACCCTCCATTGCTGCAAGGGTTGTTTTTTTTTTTTTTTTTTTTTGGGGGGGGGGGGGGGGGTTAAGGCTGCAAGGGGGTTGGATGTGTCAAAATGTAACTACTATTTCTCTGCGGATAAAGAAGATGAGGGATGTTGATTGGATTTGTTAAGTAATATGCAGTTTATTAGTGGGAATATTGTAGAGAAATTCAAGGATGATCGTTGTAGTAGCCTGTTTATGCAGTTTTTCCATTTGTGTTGTTTCTCCACAAATCACTTTTGATCGACCTTGAAAAAACAATTGGGATAGAATAACAGATCATTTGGGTTCATGTATGAAAAAAAAAAATGAAATTTCATCACCCGCGAATTTAAAATTTCAAATGGAAGATTGACTGTGTACCCAAAAAAAATATAGAAAATTGACAGCATCCCCAACTCTGAGCATTAAAATCAAGAAAGTAGGAACAAGGTGAGAAATTATAAATATAAAAGCTACTCGTCTTTGCCTGCACAGACAAGGACGATTACATGCAGTAAATAGCCCCAATTAGTTGAACCCTGTATTGGCCCGGATATCAGTCCTAAGCCCACTAATGGCAAAGAAAAGAGGAAACAAAAGTCCTGAAACGAAGTGCTTCTCAATGAGGGTGACTCCAAGTGGTCTGTTAGGTATAGCAAGGCCGAAAACAAAAGCTCCAAAGACAGAATGGGTACCAATGGCGTCAACCTCTAAAATTCTGTCCTTCCCACCCATCTCTTCCATCTCACTTGAGATAGCCGTTAAGGTAGGGGAGCACTTCGTGATAGCCGTTAAGGTAAAGGATGATGGAAAAAAAAAACAAATCGACAAACCTGGGCTGGGAGAAGATGAGAAGATCTTCACGGACGAGCTTCAATGACGAGAGGCGAACAATGGGAGAGAAGCCCTAGACGAGTTGTGGTTTGGAACTTCGTTCTCCAAACAATATATATCGGGTTTTGCTCGTTTTATTTTTTTTGGAAGGGTATGTTGTTGGGTATTACGAGCATATTGTAAGGGCATATGGAGGATAAAAACGAAAAAATTCCCGTTAAAGAGTCTGCCGGAATTTGAGTATTTACCCTTGTGGTAAGGGCGTGTCACGTGTGTGTGTTATTATATTGTGTTGAGCAATACTTCTCTCCACTGGCGATGAGGAGTGAATTATTGCTCCACGCTCTAACAAAGCTGGCCAACTCCAACTGCCCCCCAAAACTAGTCAAAAATTTATTTAACTCCTATGTTAAAAACATAAAAGTTATTTCATTTTTCTAAAAACCAATAATAGATGGGTGAATACTACATGTGAACCAAAGTTAAATAGAGTTAAAATAGGAACATGTGGCCCTAAAAGGGGACCTGAGATGCACGTCCCCGCATCACCCACCGAGGAGGTGATTGTTTTCCCTCAGTGACGTGAGGAGGGCTTTGGGGGCTTTTTTCCTGTCAAGTGTCCTTTATTAAGTTGCTTTTAACTATGGTTAAAATTTACTCACCCCTAAGGTTCGCCCATCTACCCTTGGATTTTTAGAAAAAACAAAGGTTACAAATTCATAACAATTGATGGGCTTTGTGAGAGCAAGAAGTTCGCTCCTCGTCTGCGGAACGAACTATTGCTCTGTTCAAAAAGCAATAAAAGGGTTGCTTTTGAGAGAATTGGATTTGATCCCTCGCCAAACCAAAACCGCTTGGCCCACTCACGGAGCCCCATTAACTATCTTTTAATCCTAATTAAGAAATTTTAACCATTGTGATTAATTTATTTATAAAAACTAAGGTTACGTAGTTGAACCCTGCGGGTTAATGAACCTTAACCACAATTAAGGGTGTAAAGAGGGACACATGTTGACATGTTGGGTGAGGGTCATACGAAATACATTACCGCTTTTTGATACGAGGGAAAGCCTCTAATGTCTAAAAACTCAATGCCTAAACGAACGATCTAAAATTTAATTTGATACTACACAATAAAATCTATTTTTTTTTACTTGACAAACGCTACCCAACTCTTATAATCTTTTAAATCATTTTTTGATAATTAATTCAGATAAATAATTTGAATTATGCTATGAATGCCCCCAACAATTTCTTAACGTACACTAATACTAATAAACTTTTCTTATTTTGAGAGTTCTCTTATCTATGGTCACCCAAATGCCTAAATCTTCTTCTCTAAACCTTCATTCACATTGTCGTCGTCGTTTCTCCGCGTGTAAGTTGTTTTTCCTTTCTTCCTACATTATCTTCATCACATATCCGACTGGCGATGGTTGTCTATGACCTAATCAGATGGACATCATTGTCGTTGGCATTATTTCTCTGGTCCATAAGTTATTCTTTATTCTCCTTCTTCGTCACATATTTACATAATATACAGTTATCTTGTTTCTACTTGATTGGTATTCCAATTTCAATACACTTTTAGGCTGCAATTTTCAGTTGATTCCGGTGATGTGTTAGATTGAGTTTGTAATCGACTTACAACTTTAAAGTATTCCTTAAGAGATAAGATCAAGTTGGAATAGGATTAGAATATGATCCTAGTCTATATATATCCCAACACCCTAGACCTTAAAGCACTTTTCTCCAAAATTTTTTATCTTCTCTCCTCTCTCTCTCAAAACCATGAGACCCTAGGGAGACCCCTAGGGATTTTCGTGAGCTATATAGGTGATGCAAGTTGGGTTTTGCAAATCTAGGGTTTTGAACCTTAGTATTTTTGGTGATAGAAGGTTTACACCATTGATCCATATTTTTCTTCTTGCTTCAATAATTCTAAAGGAGATTCTAAAGCTTCGTGGGGATAGCGAATAATAAGGATTGAGCTTCTAGTATTTTTTCAGAGAAATCTCTACAAAGAGTTCTGACAGTTTGAGTGGATTAAGCTTCACCGGTGAAAAACATTCACCGAAATGATATGACTAAAACTCTTAAATAATTTTGATGCTTTTTATGGTGTTAAGATCTAAGGGGATCGAGTTTTTGCATAAATTTTTATCTGGATCCCCCTTCAGGATCCTCCCTTGATCAACTAATGATATTCCAAATCATAAACCATATGTAAATTTAATTAAAATAATCACAATCCATTTATCAGTGGATAACTATGAAGAACACCATTATACCAAAGATGAAATAGTTGAGTAATTTCAAATTATTTGTTAAGTTATTTAAAAAGGATGAGAGTAGGGATACGAGAGTATGATGATTATTTGTATGGTCTTCGGCTCGGCTACTCGACTAGATCCACCGAATAAGGATATTGCTAAATAAATATAGAGGAATCCCATTGGCATCCTATGCTACCACACCAACCCCAACAGCCATCTCAGATGGAAGAGCAACTCCATCCACTTGAATTCTTGTCCATAAGCGAGCTGGAGGATGTCCGGATGCTCGCTAGAAGAAGGACTCTGTCTATCCTGGGCGAGTTGAACAAATTGAGAGGTCGGCCCGCATGATGTGAACCAAGGAGTTAGGGGGAACTCCGTTAAAGACGGTGTATAACTTAAATTCTATCAATATTTTATTTTTTTGCTGCACTCGAAGAATATATTGCATGGTGTGTATATAGTATGAGTTAATTTGTGATAAGAGTTAATTTGTGATAAAGAAAAGAAAGAGCAATAGTTCACTCCACCGGCGAGGAACGAACTATTGCTCCTCGTTCAGCCCTACAAAGGCAAGGCTCCATCGCCCACTTTCTGATACTCACAGCTCGCATGCAAAGGTGAGCCACTATGTGGCTTTCCTTTGGCGGGATTCAGACCGGAATCCCCGTGTCAGAGTGACCCCTCACCGGTTACACTCTTACCTATTTCAGACTGCTCATGGTGTTTCCCGATCAGTATTGGAAATGAACAGAGAAGTGGTGGAACGTGCGGAACCACATATTGGATCACTCCAGTGCGGCACGAAGCCGCTGATGCCGAGTCGGCTCCTATGCCGCTAGCTATGCCCTGCTTGGTCCCCCAGCACGGTGGAGGTTCCGTAGCGCGTCATATCGTGAAAGTAAGTAAGCTAGTCATACGAGCAGCGGCAACAGAATCTCCTCAAATTGAATTGTTATGTTGGATGCTAATTGGATTCAGGTTGGCTTATTGAATTGTTATGTTGGATGCTAATTGGATTCAGGTTGGCTTCCTCGCTCTAAATCAAGCGGATCATAGTGAAAGTGTCGCAGAGAAAAGTCTTTTCTTTCCATCAAGCGCTGCCTATATATGTATGAAGTCTATAACATCTTATTGCACAACCGACTATCTATTAGTAAGTATGCATTCAAGCACTAGCTCCCAACTTCATATCAGTCCCCCTCCCCCTCTCTCCATTCCCATTGGTAGGAGGCACACCAGCAAGCTTTCAAGAATGCCTTCATAAAGGATCAAATTGATAGAGGAAGCACCGTAAAGATCAATTAGCGAGGTTTTGGGACGATACAATAAGAACTGCTTACTAAAAAGAGTTAAAAGGGGACACGTGGCATGGATAGGGGACCCAAGACGCTCCTCCTCATGTCACCGATCGAGGAGGGGCTTCTTGGGTCCCTTATTCATACCATGTGTCCCCCTTTTAACTCCATTTAATTATGGTTAAGATTCAGTCACCCCTAAGGTTCGCACATCTACCCTTGGTATTTACAAAAATAAAATAAAATAATTTAACCACAGGTTAAAAAACTCTAACCCGAGTTCATGTTAAATTAAGGGGTGGCTTTGTGAGAGTCCTCAGTCCCCGTGGAGAGAACTATTGCTCAAAAAATAATACATTGCATTTCATGGTATGTAGTCCATAGATTATAAGTGTAGTGTAGTGTAGTAGAATAAGAAAATGTTGGTTTGCAATAGTTAAACCGAAGGCATCATAAAATCCCAACCTTTATCTGTTCGCTTTCTGCAACACAACCGTTGATACAGAGACCGTAAAACCTATATCATCCGACTATCTGAATCCAAGCAACAAAGCCTCAAAAAAGAGGAAAACATGGTTTGATCTGAAATTGAATTGCAAAAGCTGTAACAGCAGAGCTCGGCCATGGCTTCCATCTTTAGTTCACTACCCGTTCACATTCGCATAAACCCTAGTTCTCTCCACTTATCTCCTTCGATTATGTCTTTCCCATTCTATCGCAAGCCATCGCTTCAATTACGTTTCCGTGCCCTAGAAACTGGATCCGACGGAGGTAGAATCGGGAGCCAAGACGCCTATGGCTCGGATTTGCTTAGAAAGCCCAGTATCTTGCCGGTGGATGAAGTTGAAGTGCCGACGAAGAAGGGGGACTTCACCGGGCTTTCAGATGACGACGATGTCGAGGGAAAGAGAAGTTACAAGCAGAGGGAGGAAGAGGAATGGGTCGATTGGGAAGATCAGATATTGGAGGACACGGTACCGCTCGTTGGCTTTGTCAAGATGATCCTTCACTCTGGAAAGTAAGGTCTTTACTTTATCTTATGATGAATGATGATATACTGACGTGGACTGTTTTGCATAACTGCGTCAATTTGGTGACATAGATAATACACTAGATTCAATTCATGACATTCTCCACGGAGCTAATCATTACGATTCTGTCACACACAAATGTTGATAATCAGAGTTGATAGTCACAGGATTCGGTATTGCAACCGAGGCGTGCATCTCTTGAACTCCTTTTACAGAGACCATTGAGGATGGCTCTGGTTGGGTCCTTTTTAATCATTGTGACAAAGTCGGGGTTTGGGAATAATTCGTCAGGGGTCAAGTTCGGAAAAATTTGGGAAAAATCAGAAAAATTAAAATATAAATGAATAAATATAAAAATATACCGAACAATTTGATTAAAAAATATACAAAACAAGTAGTTTTTTTGCCTAATTTGGGAATAATTCGGAAAATTCCGGAATAATTCACAAATTCAATCATTTGCGAATAATTCGACAACCAAAAAATGCACTAATAATTTACGAATTTTTGAAAAAAAATGGAGTTTGTTTTTGTTACAGAGCTTTTAATGACTCTTCATCTTTCTTTAAGACTGTTTCTTTGTTTTTTTTTTCATGTTTCTTATAGAAGCAAATCAATTTTGTCCTCTCTGGACCACATTGATAATTTTAGTTTCATTCACCTGAAAGGGAGATATGGGGAAGAATGTGATCCGATTTTCCTTCATTGGCTGATCATTTGGAAGGGTGCAAGAGAAGTTCATCTCACTATGCCACTCTGTGAGATTTAAGCATTATAGGGATACTTTCATTTTAATTCGTTGAAGTGGTTCACCAATCCATGTCACTAGACAAGAATTGAAATTCTAATACATCTTATCCGAACCCCTCTATAATCTAGAACTTTTGTCCCCACCAGGCAGGCGGCCACGGGTCATAATGCACTCTTCCCACAACAGATCCACTTTGAAGTCGCCCTGACACCATTTCCAAAGGGAGTCTTCCTTTAAGTTTAAAGATGTTCCCAAAAGTGGTTCTTATCACTTATTATGGCACGTTTACTATTATTGTCAACTTAGAAATGCTACATGCTTTAATCATAACTGATATGGAGAGTTATTTGACCAACACTTACTTACACCTTGACAGTGGAGGGAGTTCTCATTCATTTCTCTTTCAGATGTTCGATGCAAGAGCATCATCTTCCAGTTTCTATGGATTACTATAATGATATTAGTCTATCACACCTGACACCACTATGTATTATCTTTCATGGTTATCATGTTCAACTTGATAAGAAGACCAACCAACCATACATAATGCTTCTGCATCCAGAGGCAGGGCCAGGAATTTTTGCTTGGGGGGGGGGCAAGGAACATGTATCAAGAAAAATAATGGGGCATGGGAGCGTAGATCCCGAGTTTTTTTTGAGTAATGGGTCCATCATGGTCATAAAATTTGTTAATGTTGCATTCCATTAATTATTCAGTACACTAGAAAAACAAGGGCCCTCCCTAAAATTTGATTAAAATCCTACTTATATGAACTTAGGGTTCCAATAAGGCAGCGAGAAATTGATAAAGCTATTTTTTTTTTGATCGGTAATGAAGCTCGAAATATATTAAAAGAAGGAGCAAGGATACAAGAATAAAACATATGTAGAATTAAGAGTTTACAAGCAAATCAACTCAAAACTCCAAGAGATAAACATATCCTGACTCCTAGCTTAGGAACCCCTCCCAAACTAAATATCAACCCAACATTGCCTTCAATTCCTTCCCATTGAAGTTAATACCCGCCCATTCCAAAGCCACCAACTGAATACGAGCACAAATACGGGATTGAATAACCAATGAATCTTAAAAAACTCTTAAGATTTCTTTCTTTCCATATCATCCATGATATGACATCTGGCAGCACCGCCCAAACAGCCTCCCTAGCCCCAACCTCACTAAACCTAGGCCAACTAGCTAAGAAATTACGAGAGGACAAGGGGAAAACCCAGGCCATGCTCATGCGAGACAGGAAAATACCACCCACATACAGGCAGTGCAAGAATAAATGATCCATTGATTCTGCCGCTTGGAAAGACATGAAACACCGGTTGGCCATCCTCCATCCTTTATGTTGCAGGTGATCACAAGTGAGGATTTTATCAAATGCTGCATTCCAGAGGAAAAAAGATACCTTAGAGGGAATACCCGAATTCTACACTATTTGATGAGGGAAAAAGCCCAAAGATCTTGGACCCAAAGATTGAAGAAGAGATCTTACTAAGAAACAACCATTTTTGTTGCCGAACCAAACCCTGCAATCCCTCATTTCATTGCACGGGAAGTAGGAATTCAAGCGTGCCAACATACGCGACATTTCATCAATTTCCCAATCATTTTAGCCCGATCTCAACAACGGACACCATACCACCCCCTCTCCCCTCCTCTCAAGGTAGTCACCAACCATTGCCTCCCTATCGGTTGCAAGCATGAAAATATGTCCAAAATCGTCCCGCAGCCTAGAGTCGTCACACCACGCGTCTTTCCAAAATCTCACTTCGGTCCTCTGGCCCACTCTAAACCTGAACTTAAGCACCACCAGATTGGCCGTTGCCATGATCCCCTTCCAAAGACCCAAGCCATGTGAGATTGGAACTTGCTTTAGGACCCATTACGCCGCCGTCCCATATTTGGCCACTATCACCTCACACCACAAACTAGACCTTTCCGCACCAAACCGCCATATCCACTTTCCTAATAGAGCCTTATTCATCAACACCAGAGACTTCAGATTTAAATTCCCATTCTCCTTAGGGTAACAAATTTGGTTCCATGCCACCAAATGGTATTTAAAAGAGTCCACTTTCTCGTTCCACAAAAGCTCACTGTATACGCTCAAGTGAAACGACCACTAACTTGGGCATGGTTAAAGTGGACATGTAGAATGTCAGGATGCTACTGAGGGTGCTTTGGATAAGTTTTAATTTGTCTCCTTTTGATAGATAGTGCAACTTTCACCTTGCTAACCGCTTCGCACACCTTTCTATAATTGGTGCCCACACATCTTTGGCTTTGAAACCTCCCCATAAGGACATACGTAGGTACCTTGATGGAAGAACTCTCATTCTACACCCAAAACAAACTGCCAATTGGTCCATGATAAGAACATATCCTATCCTTACTATCTCTGACTTGGCTAGGTTAACTCGAAGTCCGAACACTACTTCAGAACACCGAAGAAGACACCTAAGGTGTAAAAGATGACTTGGTAACGCGTCACAGAAAATCAGGGTGTCGTCAGTAAACTGAAGGTGGGAAATACGCAACTGAGATGCGCCAACCGAGAAGCCCTCGAACATCCTTCTCTCTGCTCTAGATAGCATCTTGCTCAAAGCCTCCGAGACTAGCACGAAAAGGAACGGGGATAACGAGTCTTCTTTGTGGGCATATAAATTTACCACATTTCCTCCCCTCTCAACTCTAAATGTCCAGGTAAGGCTCGAGAGTAGAGGAATAACGCTAAACTTATTTGAAGAGTCGCCACCTGTTTTTTTAAGGGAGATAACAGGATCCCGAGATAGTCCAAAATAAAGGGCCTATGGTCCAGAGTAGTCTAGGTAAGAGATCCGTTTAAGTCCCGGAGAAGGGGTTAGGCACCTTGGGACCCCCATTTTATGATGGTTACCTACTCATTAAGTCTAAGCCAAACATTTAAAATCACTTAAAATTTCCTAAACAATTAATAATTTGCTAATCAAGCACAATCAAGCATAAATGGGGTGTAAAATTTCTATCCTAGGTTGGGGTCGAACCCTAGCTCGGGCTGCCTACTTATCTGGTTAGTCGGAATCAGACCCTAATAGTAGTTCGAGGGAGTGACAGATTTAGACTCGTTTCGGAGTATGTGGTCACTTCCAACTCGTGCTTGAGTTGGGGGAAGTGGAGTTGAGATTATGAAACTCACTCCAGAGTTTGGTTGCGCAACTAGGTGCTCATGGGGAGTGCTAGGGGGCGTTCAATTATTAGGGTAGATTGATTCTTTTTAGATTTTTTGTTTATTTGAATATTTTTGTATTTTTATATTTTTCAATTTTTTTGTATTTTTAATTTTGGCAAGTTTAACTAGTTAAGGATTAACCTAGGTGCCCAAGGTAGGCAAAAAAGAAAATAAGGCCTAATTGATTAAAGGCAAAGAGCGGGGCGGGACAATCGGCCTTAAACCAAAAAAGGATATGGTTTAAACGACTCTGCTCTAGGTCCAGGGGGGGTCAACGGGGTAGGTAAGTTGTTTAGGGTTGAGAATCTACCTAAGTGCCCAATGTAGGCAAAAAGGGAAAAGCAACTACGGCCTAATCCTATAATTTGTAATTGCACGTACATGGAATAAATTACAATAAATTAAATGAGGCCAAAAAAATTAATTACATCAAACTAAGGGTTAGTGCCAAGCTACTACGCCAAGGCCCATTAAACAATGATAGAAATTGATTAACCGGCTTTGGCCTAATAACAAAAACTGAAATCATATTTGGCAAAAGTCTAAGCATAGATAAAATAATCAGGGTCTATAGTACTTATGCCAAATACGTATAAAGGGGCTGTTGGCATTTTGGTCTTGAACAAAATAGATCCCTGATTCCCAATTTTGGGCAAGACCATACCAAAAGATTAGTCGCAAACAAATTATCCTGAACAAGCATTCTTAAAATAATAAAACAGCCCCTCTCCCTCTTTGACTTAATATCTACAAGCAAAGCATATAAGCATAGACGACATATAAATGCAGCAAAAATAATAGGGAGAAGATATACCTGTCTGCAACTGGTCGTGAAGGAGGAGATGAAATTGCTTCAAGTGCTGGATTCTCTATCTCCCACTCAAAAGAAAAGAGAAAAATATCCACAGAACAATGGATTTACCTCAAATGAAATGGGAAGAAAAAAAAAGAAAATGAGAGGTAGAGATGAAACGTTGCTGCTTCTTCTCAAAGCTCAGGAAGCAAAGGCTACTGGATATGGTCGGAATATGCAGGTAGTGAGCTTGTTGCAATTTCCGGAATTGAAGAAGAGGTGGGAGAAAAGATCTGAGAAGGGAATAGGTGCACCGCAGATTCGCCAGAGTTGAAGATCTAGCTGGACACGATATGATGAGATGGGAAGTGAGAAGCTGCTTGAGAAGGATCAGAAAATAATGAAGTGGAAATGGTTGGCCGGAGTAGATGTTGTGACTTGTCAGAGATGAAAACGACGTTGGCGATGGAACTCAAGGGGGATGAGGCTAGAGATGCGCTGCTCGACTGATCTGAACTGAGGCGGGCCAATTTGAGATATGATACAACGAAACTCGCCGGGGCTGGAGATGATGAACCAAATAATTCTATAACTCAGATCCTAAATGCTGTTATTGCCGGTGATGAAATTCGCCGGAGATGAAGTCGGAAAAAAGCTTGATGGAGGTGGCTACTCGAGTGTTGGTGAGATGTGGCCAAGCTAAGAGATAGAAATCGGGTGAGACAATGGTGGAGAAAATTGGAAGAGAAGTGGAGAATACACTAAGCTGCCGCAGAGGTAAATAGAGAAATGAGGTTAGCTGAACTCATAAGGGGTATTTATACGAACAAATAGGGTTTGGAGAATTAGGGTTAGATCCTTTAAGGTTTCGAAAATCTGGGCTCGGGCTTGAGTGTTTATGGATTGTGAGGGTAATGGACTTGGATTTGGGTTTTGAATATGGACTAAGGATAGGATTTAAGATAATAAGAAATGGACTTTTCCCCCTCTCTCTAAACCACAAAGTGAAAAAAAAATAAAATATATATATATATATATAAAGAGTAAATCCAATAAAATAAAAAAAAGAAAAGAATTAAAGTAAATACAAAATAATTAATAAAATTAAATAATAATAAAAATAGGTTTTAGGGGTGTAAAAATAGGGTGTTCACATTCCTGTCGCAGACCCATAGAGCTGGGGAAATAACCTACCGAACTCCCATTCAGAATAATAGAGAAAGAGAGAGAAGAAATACACATCTTCATCCATCTCCTTCATTAAAGACCGAAACTCATTCGGCCTAGAACATAATCCAAGAAATCCCAATTAACATGGTCATATGTTTTCTCCAAATCTACTTTACAAATAATACCAAGGGATCTAGACTTAATGTGGGCATCAATACATTCATTAGCTATTAGAATCTCATCTAGAATTTGTCTTCCCCCCACAAAAGCTCCTTGGTATGGAAAGATGTTGGAGGCTATCACTTTCTGAAGGCGGCCGGCCAAGACCTTAGCAAAGATCTTATACATACTACTCACAAGACTAATCGGGCAAAAGTCCGTGAGTTCCACTGCACCCTCCTTCTTCAGGATCAACACCACAAAGGTACTATTCAACACTCTATCAAAGCGCCCTAAGGAATAATAAAATTCCTTCAACACTTCCAATACATCGCTTCCTACGATCTCACAACATGCCATGGAGAACTCGATGGAGAAACCATCCGGGCTTGGAGCCTTATCCCTGGCCATGCCACGAATGACACCCAAAACTTCTTCCTCCTCAAAAGGCCCCTCCAAAGAGGAACTTTGATCTTGGGACAGGGTCACAAAAGATAGACCCTCCAACTTTCCTTTTCTTGATACAAATCTTTATAGTAAGAGACTACACTATCTTCAAACTCTCTGCTCCCCTCCTTCCAAGCCCTGTTCACCTTTAACCTTGAGATAAAATTCCACTTTCTATTAAATTTTGTTGTACGTGGAAAAACTTGGTATTCCAATCACTCTTTTTGAGCCACCTTATTCTAGCCTTCTGTTTCCAATTGATTTCCTCAAGATTGAGCGCTGCCAAATTCTCCAACTTATCTGCCTCATATTCCCGGGATTCGATGTCTGATAGTCCCCGCTAATCCGCAAAACCCTCCAACTCTGCAATCTCCTTGACAAGCCCATCTAGTTTGACCTGAATATTGCCAAAGACTCAAACACCTCTTTGTTCCACACATTTAATCTTTTTTCAAGGCTTTCAATTTCCGACTAAAGCGCATACTGGCTGACCCCTATCCACCCTCACTCCACACTTCAGCCACCACCTTTTGAAATCTCTCATCCTTGAGCTACATATTCTCAAAGCGGAATGCAGAAGGTCCTCCTTTAAAACACCTGAATTTTAACACGATAGGGGAATGGTCCGAGATAGGCCTGGGAAGAGATGATTGAGTAACATTCGGATACAAACTCTCCCACTCTAGGCTGACTAAAAATTTGTCAAGTCGTCTTGATCGCCCACTTGAAGCCGAGTGAGACCACGTAAACTGCCCCCCCCCCCCCGTGATGAATAACCTATAAGTTCATGGCAACGGATGAACTCCCCAAACTTCTTCATTTTTGCTGTAAGAGTACTACCCCTTTTCTTCTCTGATGCAGTTAAAATCTCCCTCTAAACACCAAGGGCCACCCCATCGTCCACTACATCATCCAATTCCTCCCAAAACGACCTATTGTTTGCCCCTCCCGAAGGCCAGTGAATACCCAAGTAAAAGCTCCCCAACCAATCTACAAAGGATGGAAATCGAATAAGTCCCCCTGTTCCGACTCCAAAACCTCTACCTTGGATTTGTCCCACATACGTAAGATACCTCCTGATGCTCCTAAGGATGGGCTTTCAGTCCAGCCCGGGCCACCCGAACCCCAAGAATCTAGAATTAGGAACTCCTACATTGCTTCTAGCTTTGTCTCCTGAATGCTGACAATTGATGATCGTTTTGTGCGCACAAGGTGTTTGACTGCCACCTTCTTGTCTGCCTGCCCCATCCACCTATATTCCAAGAGATGATCGAAAAGTCTTAACACCGGACAACTCTGCAACCCCTTCTTGACTTGGGACTACAAGACACACCCCGAGCAACTGGTTTATCATAGTTGACCCCGCTCTCCAACCGCCTCAACTCCATAGTGGAGTACCCTTTCTGCCCTACAACAGCCTTGGGCCCGGAATTCTCCACCCCTTCAGACCCATTACCTCATGCCCCTCAATTGAGACGCCCAAGAACTTGCTCAACCCCTCCACGTGACGGACCACCCAGTCTAATACCTCCTCCGGGCCCAATTGTGCTACCTTGTCAGGAATCCCATTCCCTCCTCTCACGGGAATACCTGGAGATAAGTCCGACATCACGATCTCAGGAAGATTACTCTTCTCCTTCGGATTATTAGACTGATCTTTGATACCCGAACCCTCGGAAATTGTTAACTTTGTCCCAATAGATTGTCGTAAAGGATAGTGTTCTACCAATGATGAACATAAACTATTCGCACTACCCAACACACCCCTGTCCTGAGACCCGATATAATGGATACAAGGAGAAGTGGGTATCGGCGTACCTGACAAGGGAATCGGAGGCTTAGGCCCCTTATCCCCCGCAACAACCACCAAATCGGTACGGCTGCAAGGTTGATGTTGACCTGAACCCGCAACCTCCAGCATGCATAACCTGCCACCCTTTGGCCTATTGGCCGATGCACCCGACTCTTCGATCCTCCTGTTGTATTCCAAAAAATGCTGTGTTTCAGATCCGCACTCTTCCACTTCGCAAAATTGGGGGTTCGAACAGTCTCCAAGAACCTTACCAGGAGAATTCGCCATCGCTGAATCTCCCGATTCCTCTTCCGACCTTAATCGACCTTGAAACTCACGACCAGGTTATACACAACCGGCCCTCCTTCTCCACTTATAGAATCGATACTGCCTAGGTCCCCGACTGCATTGCTCGGCACATCCCTTGGTCCTAAGAAAATTTGCCCCATCTGCAATTGATTATGGCAGACAAGAGAGGCTGCATTGAGCCTCAAAGGTGAACGGGTACCTTCCATCTCCGACCCTGCTTCAGATTCTTCCTGCTTGTCTGCTGGCTCCAGAGAGCTTTGAGTTTTAACTTGGTTTTCAAAATAGATGAGGACGGCCAGAGTAGAATTTACCCCTTTCGACCCTGCGGAGTTTTAGAACCTTAATGGATTAGGGGCCATAAACGAAACGGGTCGGATCCTACACCCCCTGATCCATCGTTAAGAGGGGAACATTTGTATCCAACCTGGTCCGAACAACTAGATGGCTCGCTAAGAGTTGCATTTGAGACTTGGCCCGAAGCTAATACTCCAGGACCTAATTCTAAGGGCCCAGAGATCAAGGGCTTACTAGATTGCACACTCGAAAAGACTCGACGCCGACCTGGGCTAACTGGCATTGAGCTTGGGCCTGCCTCCACATGGCCCAAAAAATGGTTCCTAACCGATAAGTTCAAAAAGGAATCCAGCTATAGAGCAATCTCCTTCCCACCCACAGAATTCAAAATTAGCGTACCCAAACCGCCTGATCGGAGATCCCCTTCTCCTCCAATCGAGAGCAAACCAACAAGTCAGCCTTATCCTTCTTGACCCAACGCAGCCACTTCCTTCGAAAGTTTCTTTTCCGATTTTTAAAAGCAAACCTTTTCCTCCTTGGTTTGATCGTTACCATTTCAGGATACTCCTCGAACCCCACCTCTTCCATCTGACCTCTGCCTTTTCCTGTACCCTCAAGACCTTCCCCCATCTGACCCTTAGTCCCGGTTTTGTGTATCGCCATCTGAGACCTACTTCTGCCTCCACAGCTATCACCAACATGGTTTAAAATATCGATATGTATCGACCGATACGGGCCGATACGTATCCTATTTGGAGCTACCTGATACACTGGTACGCTGGAAAAAAAAAACTCCACTGTATCGGGCCGATACAGGCCCGATACACTTGATACGGGGATTTTTTAGTTAATTTTTTTTCTTCTTCTATTTACATTAGGATCCACAATACAAACCCAATACACACAACTTATTTACATAATATATTATTTAAGTAAATGATTTTAACTTGGTTTTACTTTCATTTACTTTAGATATTAATATGTAAATAAGGTTATCCTCCTGGTTATGATGCCTCAGCCCAACCCTACTTATCAAGAGATACTGGTTATGATGCTCAGTCTCAGTCTTCGACTGACAGTTATGGACAGATCATGACTCAGCAACAGACATATCTACAAATGTACCTGGGCATGTACCGCACGATGATGACTTGGACACAGTGGTGTCATCATGTCTGGATCACTTATAATGTATCACTCTACTCAATTCCTGATCCCACAATGATAGAGTATGAGCCGGCACGAAGCTCAATGTGGTATTGACCTTCTATCATGTATGTAACTTGATTTGTGAATACAAGAGTCTATATATTTTCATATTTTTTATTTATGAATGCAAGTGAGATTCTATCACTTGGTTAAGTAACTATGGTTTGTGTTTTCATACATATTTATCAACGCGCACACCTTTTTTAACTTATAAATTTATTAACTCTCATATGTATGATTATAAATGTAGTTGGAGACCTTCATTTAGTTTTTTTTTAGCAAATATTTGTATTAAAAGATGTTTTATATAAGGTATCCAAGTTTTTCCTTGCGTATTCTAAATTTTTCCGTCGTATCCAACCGATATGGTACCGATACGCCGATACGTATCTTATTTTGGACTTACCGATATAGCGACTGATACCGATATTTTAAACCATGATCACCAAACACCGCACCCCTAGCCTTGACACCATGGAAGACACCTTCTGTCTCCACTGGTTGCAAGGTACTATGTGTTGCAGGCCCCATCAATGTCCCTTGTCCACATGAAGGCCCCGGGAGTTCGTCTTCAACCTCCAAATCAATGTCCCCCTCTCGTCGGCATTCAAGCTCCAGAAACTCGGGCCACCCTTTACAGGACTCGCAAACCTCATTTTTCCGGCACAAGATTTCCAATGGGTAAGATGTGGAGTGGAATTCCAACAAGATCAGCCGAGGTATTCTCCTCAAATCCCCACAAATTGGAAGAGGTTGAGTGATGAATCTCCAACAGCCCACTGCACAATTATGCCGATTTGCGAAAAAATTGACTCCTCCCAGAGATGAAAAGGTAGGCCTTTGATGGCTATCCAACGAGGTTTAAGAAGGCCTGTATACGACAGGGCATTAGATGTCGGCCACCATATGTGGAACCCTACAAAATACTCGGAAACATTTGAAACCACACAAGAGAATTCTATTACTTGCGAACTTCGGGAAGAAGAGCGCCCGTTGGTGTTCAAACGGGAAGAGCTTCAATTCTGATTCTGAAGGAAGCAAGGATTGAAGAAGGGGCAACACCTCAGTCCATTGATTTTGACTTCCAGGCTCTCCTATTGAGCACACCATCGAGTCAGCCCAATCCCCAAATGCTCCTATGTCTAACTCCACCACCACCTTAGCCTGAGATCCATCTTGATCTGCGTGACTAGATATACCTTCCTTTAACATTCCTGAGCGGAGGTCTTCCGAGCTATTCCGAGCCCTAGGTTCCTTTGGGGCATGAATCACTTGATTTTTTTTGTCTATTGAAGAGACAATAGGTAACTGAGGCTTGCTCCTACCCTTGGTAAGATACATGATGGCGGACTGAAATGCCTTCCATCCCACCTGCCCCGGGCCTTGGGGAATTATAATTCTCCTGCTTCTACAGGACCCTTGGAAAAGAGTCAGTGAGAAGTAACTTTCCCTGAGATTAACTCACCTCTCCCCTATTAGAGATCCTGAGGAGCCTTTGTATGTCCTGACCAGGAAGCCATGAGAGGATTTTAACACCTCCTCGATAGTTCTGGACAACCAATAGAACTGAGAGATTTGGATTTCGACAAGAGAAGCTATTGGCGCCGGCCACCAAGAGATTGGGGTTTTCTTCCTTTACCACCGGTCTATCGAATTGGTAATGTAAAAAACTAAAGAGTAAACAACTACAATTAGAAGGACTGAACTCTTTAAAATTGTAATAAATACCCTTATGAAAGGGATGCATTAAAATTTAAGAAAAAAATCACTTAAAAAGACTTAAGGGTCACAACATAAATATTATATAATTAGATTGTAAATTTCGCGGTGTTGCGATCCTATGCAGTCAACCAGGTTATCCGAAGGGTGAGATCAAATCTGAAAAGCACTCTAACTCACCCTTTTCCATACATGTCTGGCTCAAGAGCTATAGCTCAGTTAGGTAGAGCACCCCGTTTACACATGCGCCAATGTTTTTCAAGGGAGTCTATCATGCAACTTACTGATTACAGAGAATTTGGACATAAATTTTCCATTTTTGATCCGAAACGAAGAATGAGGAAAAAAAATAGAGGAAAACTTTGGGACCACTATATAGATAGAACCAAGTTAAATACAAAAGTTTGGGGGCCATTGTATAGGAAAAACAAAACTATGTTTTAATTTTTATATAATACAAAAAGATTCAAAAAAAGTTGGGAGGCCATGCCCCCCCTGGCAAGGCTGGCATCATTGTCTGAGTTACCAGGACCTATTCGGCTTATGATCCTCATTTTGCTCCTTTGACCATATTACTTTGACCATTTAATTCTGTACTGATGATATCCATCTAGTTCTACCACCAGACCCTTCTTCTAAGCTCAATTTTTTTTTGCTAAGTTATAACTTATTATCCCTCTCTTAACCATCCTTTCCTTGTCTGAGATTCTAATGAAATAAGGGATAAAAGTGTTAATACACCTCTTGTTTTTATTGCTGGCAATTCAGAAGATCTCCAATGCTGGTGGTCATTTCCCCATAATGGGATCGTTTAATTTTCCAAGACTTCCCATTTGATAGAGTATGCCTTCTGCCCTTGCATTGTGGAAGATGATATGTGTTTTCTGCCTTGTCCATTACAATTGAGAGAAACACCAAAAGTCTATTAGCAGCATCTCAATCCCAAAGGGCACAACAAACAGATTAGACTGTTAATTTTCTCAATGTTGGATGGGCTGTGTGACGTTGTATAGGATCGCTCTGTATATTACTCTTTCTACATTTAACCCAACATCAAATGGAATAATGGATGAGTTGGGACCAAGTTGAACATTAAATCCTTTTTGGGCACAAGGGACTAGCTACACATATGTTCCAATTTTATAGTTAATGTTTCACATGTGGCTTAAATATCCATTCCATATTCTGCCCATAGAGCCCCATCACTTGCTCCCTCTTGGTTGGAAATTTTTTGTTGAATTGCAATGTGCCCTACTCTGATCACTGTTAACTAAGAAATATAAAGTTTCTGAAGAACTCCCCCCCCCACTCTCGCTATCTCTTCTTAAGACCTATCAATATCCAGATGCTGCTAATCTTTAGATGGACCTTATGTGCAAATATACTTGAATGAGCATTGTGGATTTTGCAATTCAATTTATTTTAAGTTAAAAATCATCTGGACTAGTATGTCTTTTTTTAAGGTTTTCAGGAACAAACACTAATTTATTAGCATGCAGAGTAGTCTTTTAAGTGTCGATCATCTCTGTTTTCTATTAGAAACAAAAAGGTTCTCTGTCTCCTAATACCTTTTCTGCTCTTAGCCTAATGTCAGAGGGATTCTAATTTAAAATTATGAGCGCTTATGTGGTACTAATTATCATTGTATGCTAATACAAATTCTTATTGCAGATATGCCAGTGGTGACAAACTGAGCCTGGAGCATGAGAAAACAATTCTGGAGAGGTTGCTCCCATATCATCCAGCATATGAAAAGAAGATAGGATGTGGAATTGATTACATCACAGTATGTCTCTATTATTTTTCAGACCCCATTACCTTAAAAGTTGTATTTTTCCTTACAGAAAGCTAAACCTTTACAGTGAAAAATGATTTAACCAACATCAAGTGAAATCTCTTTACTGGATTTTCTTCTTTTATTGGATTTGCATTTACCGATTAAAAAAAACTGAAATCTCTTTACAAATTTGACTTAGCCCATTGCTCCTGATACAATGTATTTGACATCTACAAGGATGCTTTCGAAATTCTTGCTGCTGACTCTTTGACCCAAAAGCTCTGTGATCATTTTCATCTGTTTCTTACTCTAAAACTTTGAAAATATATATGCAAGATAGTGTATGCATGATTTAGCTTGGCTTCTTTATATGCTTTATGAAGTAGGCATATCTATAGAGATTTCACATTTAACCTCAGCTTGCTCCGGGTATCAAAGCCTGAATAATCACGAGCCATCTCGAATTCTCGATACACTGGGGAATTAGTTTTTAACTTATTTATGAAGTCACCTTAAGAGATCTTTAAAATGTCGACTGTGTTGCGAGGTAATTGACAGTCAAAAATCTGTTCCGTTTGCCCTTCCAATATTGTTGTTTATTTTTACAATGTAGTTAATCAAAACTTCTAGTTTATTTTTTCAAGTATGCTAATCTTATTTTTAACATAAGAATGGAACTAACAAAGCAAAGGCAATTTGGGTCGGTGTTCAGGAGAGAAAGAGATGTGGTTTGGGGGAGGAAGAAGGAGGTTTGGGTGTCATAGGAGTACCAACTACCAACTAGGGAAGTTGGGAGGGAATATATAAAGTTTTTTTTGTGTGTGTGTGTTCGTGATTGAAGGATATTTTGTTAAATTAAAAACAATTCATTTTTTCAATGGGATACCTTAGGTATCTTTATTATATATGTTTTAAACACTCTTGTTTTAGTTCTTATAATTTTGGAGCTTCCAACGACTTGTAAATTGGTTTACCCTAAAATATTCACCTTAGACTCCTAGTTTTATTATCCGCTATAGTTCCATACTGCAACAGTTGAGGCTATCTGATAGAACTGTTTCTAAGGTAACTCAACCAAGCTACATTTATTTTTAATTTGTGAATAAGCAATTGTATAAACTAGAAAGTTAAGTGGTAGAAGGAGTTCACGAGAAAACTGAACTCAAAGAAAACAAACAACTATAGACTAATCCTAAGAGAGTCAAAAACACGTAAATTCTGAAAGAAATGACAAAAGTTGCTATTAGCCCTGATTTAACTTAGCCAATTGTCTTGGTCCATCCTGCCAAAAAGCAAAAAAGGCGCATGGGTCTAAAGAAAACCTGATCGGAATCTAGAGCAGAGTGCTTGAATATTCTCCGATTCATCTCCTTCCAGATGAACCAAACTATGACCCTAGTACAATGTTTCTATCCTCCTGTAAATACCCTTCTATCTTTACCGAAGGCCAGCAAGATACGAGGAAAAACCTAATATACCCAACCAAGATAGAAAAGGTCCCCAAATCCCAAAGGCAAAGGGGGCAATGCAGAAGGAGGTGATCAACTGATTCTTCCTCTTGAAGGCACATGAAACATTTGTTAGCCATCCTCTAACCTCTATTTTTCAAATGATCACTTGTGAGGATCTTATCCAGCATTGTCAACCATAGAAAGAAGGATACTGTGGAAGGAACATTCTGATTCCACACCAGCTAATGAGGGAAGGAAACACCAAATCTAACTCTAGTGACCTGGTAGAGAGATCTCATTGAAACCGGACCATTTTGAGAATATGTAGTTGAGCAAATCTAAAATATTTTTGCTCGTAAAGTGATCTTAATTGAGTTTATGTGTAGGGTTGATGATTTATTGTTGTTTATATGTTGGTCCTTGTGTAAGGTTGATGATTTAAGCCCGCACGGGGAGCTCAGTTGGCGCAAGGTGTGGGTTTGCTCCCCAGCAGTGTGTGTTCGACTCCTCCGGGGCTTACCTGATGCACGTGGTTTGCGGGCGATTGCCTGCATCTGCAAGGATTAGTCCTTCCTTGTCAGGGTTGGGATACTCAGTGTAATCCCAAAAAAAGAAAAAAAGGTTGATGATTTATGAGTTTCCTTTGTGATTGGATTTGGAAGTTAAAGCAAACCTTATCGGTGCAGTCAGATGTTAGATTTAGTTATATGTCAGTATTAATGTGCGTAGTCCAATTGACTTAAGAATTGAAAGACTTGGTTTGTATAGGATCCAGCTTCTAAAGCATCTATATGTATTTTGGGCATACATGACACTTTGTTTCTGCCTTTCCTTTAATGTCATGCACTTTTTTTGCACATCAAATGAAACTTCTAGTTTGAATATCTTCTATCTTCTATTTCCCTGATCACCCCCATTTTTTTTTATCTTGATTTCATTTTCTTCTTTCCCTGAATTCTCTCATTCCTTCCATCACATTTCAAATTATATCATTGTTTTAGCGAGTGTCTTGTACTTTCTTTTAATGAGTGTCTCTATTTTAAGTTCTTATATGGTTCCTTTTTCCTTCTCATAGTACATTGTCCACATGTATAACTATTTTTATCTGATCTTTTATATAATTTATACCTTGACCATGCAATTAGTCAAACTCATCAATGTGGATAATATATCTTGACCATGCAGTTAGTCAAACTCATCAATGTGGATAAGTCGACAACTCGGATAATTTATATTGGGGTATTTCTGTCATTGCCTTAGGTTGTTTTATAAGTTCTTCCACAATATGGTAGGTATTCTGGTTACCAAGGATTTAGGAGGAAACCATTCTCAGTTGTATTATAATACATTTGAGTGTTTAAAGACAGTTTTCATCTTTTTGTCCTCGTGAAGAGGATGATGATGTTGCTCAAGATTCCTATGTTTCATATGCTTATGGAAATGGGGGCTGAGATGCTTGTCGTTTCTGGGTTATGTTGGATGTAGTTTTAAATGGGAGTTAGTCCTATTCCGAAACAGGTGTTGCGATTTTGGATAGAGCTAGATTGGTAATATCTTGGACTTCTAGAAACTTATTATGCCTCTGAAATATGGAGCCTCTTGTTGTTGAGGTCATTGAAACATCTCAAAGTTGTATGAGGATCGCAAGCCCACTGTAGCTGGGGATTTATTTATTGTCGTGGTGGATTTGTATCATCAGCATTTTTGGTATTTTGGACATCACTGATTCTACTAAAGCAGAAGTTGAAACCTAGGTGAGTTTGAGATTTTATTTGGGTCTATCTACTCCTGGACTCAAGACCATATGAATAGTCTATGCAAACTTTTCACTTGTGTATGCATGCATATAGCATTGCTTATACACCTTCATTGATATGCATTATTGCTATCAAATTATTTGTATTATTATTGCATATGGACATCTATTTTCCTATCATGTTATAATCGCTATAAATATCTCCAAAGATAATGTTTAATAATACTTAAATTTGATCCATTTTGGTTTCTTTTGTGCTGTTCAGATAAGATCTTTATTTGATTTTTATTGATGCTTGATTCGTCTTTCTGATGACAGATTGGGTATCATCCCGATTTTGAAAACTCACGCTGTTTGTTCATAGTCCGGAAGGATGGGGAGTTGGTCGATTTCTCATATTGGAAATGCATAAAGGGACTGGTAAGGAAGAACTATCCACTGTATGCAGATAGCTTCATTCTCAGACATTTTCGAAGGCGCAGGCAGAGTGAATGAAGGTTATATGCTAACCAGGATGCTGCTTTCTGGCATTGTATAGAAAGGGGAAAACACTCTCCTTTGGCTTCCATATATTCAAATTATTGTGATGGAGTAACAATGTACAAGAAGTTAAGAGGCAGATTTTGGAAATTGTTGAGTAAGCAAGTTATTTAATCTGTATTATGAATGAAGTAGAAGGTTTGCAATTGCACACTGCAGTGTTGTTAGTTAGCCAAACTTGTATTGCATTGATCAGAAACAGGTTGCATTTGGCCCGTCTTGATTTTAGAGGATCTGGATAATGTGCATCACATTTGCATTATTTGGTTAAAGGAACACAACACCTAATACCCACGTTTACCAAAAAGAAACACAAAAAAACACTACACCTAACGCGCACACACGGCAGACCTAAGGTTACCGCTTCACATTTGCATTAGGGGTGCCACTAATGTTAAGGCCAGCCCGAATCCTATCCTATAAGGGATTTGATCAAAATGACCCGAGTCAGCAAAGTAGTGAATAAGTCAAGTATAATTATATATTTAACTAATAAAAAAAATAAGGGTGGTGTTAGGCACACCCCAATATATTACGATTGCACCCAAATTTTTCTTTTTCTTTTTTCCTTTCAGTTTTCACTAATTTTAATAGCCGCACCCAGCATAGTCTTGGTAGGAAGACCATTGAAGACATTTTGTTTTCTTTCTTTCTCTCAACTCCTTCCTCCAATCAACTTGATTTTTTGTACTATTGTTTCTTCTATCACAATTAAGTAGCAGTGTGGAATGCTATTGTTCTTAGAACTTGGTTTTTGTTTCTCACAAGGGATACTAGACCCCATATGTATGATGTATAGGCCATGATGGCCAAGGCAACAACAAAATTGATGGTTTTTGTATTAGAGAGCTCAGTTTTGATTATTTGAAGAAGTCTAGGAATGGCAAAAGGAAACTGATAGTCATATTTTTGATTCCTTAGATTTGTTCCTACCTTTCTATAAAATAATATAGAAGTTATTCACTTTTTTCTGTAATTAAAAAACTCAAAGTTAGAATTGGATGCTGTGCATTTGGTGTGTAGTTATAAAATTGGTGTGTAGTTATAAAATTTATTGGTAATTTTTTAAGAGCAATAGTTCACTCCATTGGCGAGGAGCGAACTATTGCTCCTCACTCTCACAAAGCCGCCCCTTCAACTGCCAAGTCTAACATGAACTCGAGTTAATTTTTTTTCCTTCTAAAAACTAAGGTTAGATGGATGAACCCTAAGAGTGAGTGAATCTTAACCACATTTAAAGAGAGTTAAAAGGGGGACACGGGGCAAGAAAAGGAGAGCCGAGACGCTCCTCCTCGCATCACCAACTGGGGACGTGATTACTTTCTATTTTTTAAAATTTGATGTGTATAAATAATTTTATGAATTTAATGGTGTGCAATAAATAATTTCTAGTAATTAAGTGGAGTCATCAAATGTTGGAGTGAGCCTATAGCAGCACCCAAAAATAACCAATAATTACCCTTAGTTAGACCAGGGAGCTCAATCCATGCATGCCCACCCTAACTACAAACTTGTAAAAAACAAATTCCATCCCACAGCTCTCCGAAAATTCGAGTAGGTTAGTAATCATCACCCCTAAATGGTTAGTAATCATCACCCCTAAATGACTTCGCATGGGTGTATAAGGGTCTACAACTCCTCCTAAAGTCAGGCCATTTTGGAGTGAGTGTATGGGTTTACTCTTCTGGCACGTAGCGGTTACCCTATGGGTGATGATGTGTGTGTTTAGATTGGGAAAATACTTAACTTACCGTTGCATTAGACTACCTATTCTAATGTAGTCTTCATTGGTCAATGCCTCATTTTTATCACACATCAACTGTAGTTAAAGATTCACTCACTCCTATAGTTAAGCAATCTAAGCTAAAATTTTAAAAAGCAAAAATGAAACCAAAATATTTACTTTAATTTATTTAAGTGTAACCATAGTTAAAAGAGTGTTAAAAGGGACACGTGGTGTATTAAACATGTGGCGCACGCCCGTTAGATTATCCCTTACCAACAATCAAAACAGACTGAAATTTAGAAGAAATCAAGGGTGGTGAACCGGAGGGGAAAAAATCGGAATTCAGTTGTACTAGTTGTAGTCTTAAGTGGGAAATGTAAAACGCGTTACCAAACAAGGTGGTGATTGAAATTAGAGGGCTTTGCCTCTCTGCATGAGCCAACCACCGGATTAAGTGAATAATCTGCTGACGTGTAGATGCGTACTTAACGCCACGCGTACTCTAACAGAACCAAATAGAAAATCAACAGGGACGTTTCTAGAGAGGATATCTAGGGTTAGGGTTAGGGTTAGGGTTCCACTGCAACAAACAATTGTCCAGGAATCGAAACGAAAGAAGAGATGTGGCACGAAGCGAGGAGGTCGGAGAAGAAGGTCCATGATTTGATGGACGCCGCTCGAAAGCGAGCTCAGAGACGAGCTGTATTTCTTGCGAAGAGACGTGGCGATCCTCAGCAATCTCTTCAAATCGTTGGATCTCGATGTCGTACGTACCGTGACGACGGCCTCTACCAAGCTACCCAAGATCAGCAAGGCCTGTAAGGATTTTTTGCCTCTTTAATGGCGAAACAAAGAAAAAACAATACAATTCGTTATGACGGCCTGCGGGCCTAGGGTTTGTCTATATCTTTTCCTGTTTCTCTTGATTAATTCTTTCAACTTTTTTAGCTAGCTATACCAGTAATCTCTTCGAAATTTGATGAGATGCAGACCTTAGTATGATTGTATGGACTGATGATTGGTAGGCTTTGTCATTTTTGTTCTGTTTTTCTTTGTTTGCGGATTAGTTTGAGGATCAAATTGCGTTAGAGACATCAGCTGGAATTGAGCTTTATTTTGTCATTAGAGCACAGCCATTGAGTTGATGACCAGTAATATGATCGTTTGGTTAAGGGGTTTTCGTGGATTACTTAACAAATAATGGATTTAGGGGAGAACTGGGATGGACACATTGTTGGTGCAGTCCACATCCACAGTTCTAGGGATCCAAAATGCTCAATTTCACCTTTTCGGTCGGCCGTATTGATGAAAGCACTAAGAATTCTCGATGAAGCAGAGAAAGTTAGTAGACTTTAATGGGGGTAAAAAGTGCAGAAAGTTCTTCATTGATTCCTTATTCCTCGTAGGGGTTTTCATTTTTGAAGATTTGGTATCTGGTGGGTGTTCTTCCATGTTATCAGGCTTTTAGTGTTTTTAGTGACTGGAGTGGGGTAGAAGGCGCAGAAAGTGACAAAACGGCCAAAGTTTCTAGGTCGAATTATTGTTAAATTCCCTGTAGAATATCTTGTTCTCCTTTTGGACTTAAGTCTCAATTCCGTGTAGAATATCTTGATCTCCTTTTGGACTTTAGTCATTCGAAGAAGTCAATGTGGAATCCATTGGTGCTTTAGTGTGATTGACGACGGCTAGGCTAGGTCAAGGTGTATTGGGAGGAAAATTGCTAAGATTATAACAGATAAGCACTAGTAGAGACCCTTGTCTGTAGATCTGCAAGAAAAGCAGAGGCATTCATTAAGTATTTGATAGCAGTTTATAACCAAGTAGAGAAATGCCAAGCCAAACCCACGCAATAATTTCAACTCTAACTCAAGCGTTTATTTCGCTCTAATTTTTTTGGTATGGAAACTTACATAGTTCCATATTTTTAGGATTCCACAAAAGCAGAAAAAAGTTGCAATTAAATTGTATACCATCAAAAGGATGGCTCATTATTTGGACGATTCTAATCATGTATAGAAAGAAGAAATTGTGGCTGCTGTAGTGGTGGTGCAGATGAAATAAAGAATGATTAAAAAAATGGGGAATTGGGGTACAAAATCGTAGTTCTACTTTATCATTTTGAGAAATATTTAAATAAACATAATGCCAATGTGGTAAACTAGTTATTAGTTGAATTAAATGTTTGTAATTATGTAATACATGTGTGTGCATTAGTGTAGTCAAAGTGACCAGATCCAGACAATAGGGGTTTCCTAGGTAAGGTGTTACGCAGGGAATTCCTAGGCGACCAAAATTTATTGTGTTTGTTAGAATTAATTTTTTTAAAGATATTGATATATTATTGATATAAAGATTAAAAATTAAAAATAAATCAGATCTAATACTAAAGTGTTACTACGAAAAAAGCATAATTCAAAGAAAGAGGGGAGAGTGAGAGCCTGATGCAGAAATCTTAGACAATTTTTTTAGGTCAAAAATATTTTATCTCACACACACACACGCACACACACACACACACATATATATATATATATATAATCTTATTTAGGCTGACATATAACTCTATGTGGGTCTAGGTTTTTGTTGTTCACAGTGCTTTAGTGCATGGGAGAGACTAGGTTTAGACACTACTATACGGCATTGATTTAATGAGTGTTGACCTAATCCCTTGCTAGGCGATAAGGGTCTTGGCTAGACGTGGCGGTAGCCTAGGCGTGGACGCGCGGTCTATGCAACATTTTGACTACATTGATGTGTGTGTGGTTTTTTTAGGTATGACCAGATGGGTCTAGGGAACCTACCCATATTCAATGCACTTGTCAAAAATCTGAACTCTAGCCCTGCCCTGGAAAATACTGAGCAGGTTGATGGCTTGGGTCAGAAATTTCCCCACTAAGTCATAGAATTATAGAAGTCAAGTTAAAATAGAATTTAGAATTGCAGTTCGAGTTTTTGGAATTTAGTTTTACATTTTCTAGTACTTAGATGAGAAAATAAATTAAAGTAATTTTTTTTTTGTTTATTAGGATAGGTGAAAGAAAGTTGTTGTAGCATAGCATCTGCCGTATACTCAGATTTGGTATAGGTTGATTATGTTCTCATAGTTTTTGGGTGGCGTCTTTTAGTGCTGAGCATTTAATCTGTTTACATGTATGTGCATCTTTGTTTTCTATTACAGGATACCATGGAATGGAAAACAGAATATTTTGATTGACAGGTGCATCTTTTACTATTTGGTTTTGCCTTTGTGTTACCAACAATTTAATCTGGAGTAATCGCATCTATATTTTCTAAGCAGATTTGATGGTCGTGCTCTTCTTGATTTTATTCGAGATTCTGAGTCCCGACATTTTCGGGTCCAAGAAAAGACGGAGGAAGAAGAAGAACTAGAAGAGTTTGTTAATTTTGAGCGTTATCGGGATTTAATTAAGCATCGCCGTAGAGGATGTCGGTACTTTTTGATTTTTATCTTGTGTTAACATTCTTGAATTTTTTAAAAGTATTTCCTTTGTCATCCATATCCTGTTTTCATTATTGTGCTGAAAAGCAACCCATGACAAGGACCATGCATCTTTCTTTGGAGTCATGTTATGGCACGAAATCTTTTAGTGTCAGTTTTCACAAGCTAAGCTATGTCTATTAACAGTTACTGATGAAGAGGGTCTTCAACAAACTAATCTAGAGATGGAGACAAAGTCTGCTGCTCCATTTGCACCAGACAGGTTCTAATTCTTTGTTCTCATTTAACTTTTTTTTTTCCATTTAATTGTTTGAATATGAAGTCATCTTAGTAATATGAGTTCTCTTTATATTTTGAATAAATATAATGATCTTATTTGCTGTATAAGCTCAGATGTAAGGAGTATTTAAATGGACTCAACTGGATTAAACAATTTTGTATTTCTTAGATGGGTTAGCTACTTAGTATGTGCAATTTTTGTGATTATATCATTGTTACTATTTACTAGAGTGGGAAGCGAAATTGAGAAGTGAGAAGCGAGGCTCAAAAAATCATTAGGAACGAGAAGTGAGAAATGAGATATGGGCTGTCTTACTCCCCTAATATTATTGTAGGTAAACATACCTTAGATTTTGCATTACATGAGATACATATGGAGAACTAGGTGTCCTAAACTATAGTGAACTAAAGACAATCTAATTTGAATATTTTTTTCTTGGTATGTAATAAGCGGAAGAGACGATGGATCATTTGTTGTTGCATTGTCCTATTGTGGGTGTGATTTGGGGATATTTTCTCCCCGAGTAGGAGTGGATTGGGTCTTCTCTTTTTTCCTTTCTTAACTTCTTATAATGTTGGTCTCTGGTTAGTGCGAATAGTGCACAGAGGGCCGTCTGGTCGGTTCTTCCTAGTACTATATCGTGGTTAATTTGAAAAGAGAGTATTTCGATGACTCTCCCTCTTCTATCTCCCGTATTTGATCTCGAATCCATTCTCTAGTTTTAGAATGGGTGTCCATTCAACAGGATGGGGTTGAACTGGGAGACTTATTGGGTTGATTTGGATAGCTTCGCCTTCTATTTCTTCCTTTTTATGTTTTGGTTCCTTTGTTTTTGTTTGAGTTTACGTGCTTGTGAACTCTTTTGTTCTATTTTTTGCAGCTCTCTTTTCATTATTATATTGCTTTGATTATCGACTAAAAAACAATAATATAAATAATTAAATTAATTTTAAAACCTTGTGGAAATAAATTTAATCTAATTGTATTTGCATATGTTAATAGTCACCAAGTCGGGTTTCAGGAATTATTTGGCTTGGGAAAATTGTAAAAAAAAAAAAAGGCAAAATTCGAAAAACAAATATTGAGGAAAATGTCGGGAAAGATATAAAAAATAACATTACTAATTATGAAAGTTATGAGCAATTATATTTCATATATTTGATATTTATATTAACAACTTTTTTTTTAGAAATTAAGAATTATTTGTGTTTAATTTTTGATTTTTTTCTTCAAAAAGCTGCGAATACTTTGTGATATAATTGTGTAACGAAAAAGCTGTGAATTATTCACGACTTTAAAAGGTTATTACTATGCATGCGGTTTACATTACTGGTTGTATAGGTGCACTATATTCTACAATCCTTATGAAAAATGTTCCAATCTAGCAATACTTGCTCGAGGTCTACACCCTAGGCTATAGACTCGGATCTATGCCATCACGTCTCACATACATAGATCTCTTTGACTACTAAATAGGATGTGATGGAAGTGAGTTTCCTGGGAAGTGAGATTCTTGGGAAGAGATCTTCCCTCCCTGTACATAGCTTCCGTGCAATTATGGATTATATGGAATCCATAGAAGTGGTTCTTGCATAAAACTATTTATAATAAAAGGCTATGTAAATAATTATAGTAAGACTTTCATAAATCTTTGTTTCAACGGATGTTATAAACTATTTTCTTGATAAATCACGTTATCAAATTTGTTTCTGCATTATTAAGTGTTAACTTTTTTTGGTATTTTGTTATTAAGTTCTATGGATTTTTTTATAAAGGTAAATGTGATTGTATTGAGATTACAGAAAAGGCTGCCAAAAAATGGCACAGCGCAAAATAGTACAATTAAATTCACTTATGGAACACGATTATGTTGTATTGGAAGAACAAGGTTTGTGTAGCTGACCCCAAATATGCTGGGATAGGTCAAAAGACAAGAAATTTGTTGCTACGCTGCTTAAAGTGCCAAATGATTTGGTCATTCTAACCCAAAATCATATCTCCAAGCAAGTAGTCCAAAGAAACAAGTTTGTGTTGATCACCTCTAGGATCCTTTTATGGTATATAAAGTGCGCATTTACTCTCTCCAAATGCTCCAACAAAGAGCGTATTTAGGTTCTTCTGCAGAATATGATGCTGATGTTCCTAAAGGAAAAATACAGAATGACATGATTAGTTTATTTTCCATGAGTGAACGCATGCAATCCTAGATGAAAAATACTGAATGTCACAATTAGTTTACTTTCCATGAGTAAGCGCATGCCAGGACCTCTGTTATTCTCTGATGCCTAGTTATGACTCCTTTTTTTCTTGGTCTGTCATCTGGAACTTGGAATAACACTGGCAGTAGTGGGAGGTACTCTCTTGAATGTCTACATTAAGGTTGTATCATAATGCTAATTATAGTATATGCATTTGTTGTAGAATGTAACCTAGCTGCACTGATCTATATCTTGTTAGCATTTTTTCGAAGTGCATTTCTTACCGATCTAACAAAAAGCTGTTTTTCTTTCTTGTGCATCAATTTTATACATTTTCTTATCTCTTTGTTTTTGTTAAATATTTATCTGGTAGATCACATCCAGCACAGCCTCCAGCAAGCAAGGGCTCGTATTCGCAGGTGGGGTTCTCCTACGATGGTGATGGGAAAGATGAAACCCATATTTTGGAGAGTGATGAAGATGACGACGAAGACGATGAGGATGATGATGATGATTTTAACAGTGATGATAGCAATGATGAAGGAATGGATACAATTGCAAAAGAATTTGGAGTGAAGAGATATAGCTGGCTTGTATACATGGATAAAAAGGCTAAAGAGGAAGAAAAGCGGCAAAAGGAAGTGGTCAAAGGGGATCCTGCAATTGTAAGTTCATCTTTAGTGCGGGTTGGACTAGTATTTTGTTTTCAAAAATTAGTAAATTAATTAAAGTATTGATACATAAGATAAATATAAATATAAAAAGAGATATGAAGAAATTTGTCTGCCCACTGCTATTGTAAGTTCATCGTTAGTGCGGGTTGGAGTAATATTTCACTATTTTGTTTTCGAAAAGTTGTAAATTAAAAAAAAAAAAGTATTGATACATAAGATAAATATAAAAAGAGATAAGGACTAGTATTTCACTATTTTGTTTTCAAAAAGTTGTGAATTAAAAAAAAAAAGTATTGATACATAAGATAAATATAAAAAGAGATACGAATAAATTTGTATGCCCCCTACATATTTGATTCCTTCTCCCACAAATAACTTTGCGTCTATCGAAAAAATGAGTTAGTTCAGCTAATCCTCTCAGTCCCCTACCTCTAGTTAAGGCTGGTGCATAAAAAGCGTCGAGGTGACTGCAATTATATGACCACTTGTATATCAATATTTGGTCCAAAACAATTCTATTAGGGATGGTCGGATTAATATTTTGTCTGGAAATGTGCATAGATTGTATCCTGGCTTTACATTCTGAACTTTGCAGAGGAAGCTGAGTCGCAAGGAAAGAAGGAAGGTTTCTCAGGTGGAAAGGGAGAGAGAAAGGGAAACAGCACGTATAACCGGAAGCAGAGTGCTCCATCATGATCCCTACCGGTAAAAGTCTAGAAACATTTTATGAACATTTTTTTAGACAAGATCAACTATTGCTTATGATACAAACAAGTAACATTGTGTTCTTTATTGTGCTTATGATTCTGATGCTACATGTATTTACAGGGAGCCTCGACGAAGTCCCACTTATGAAGCTTATTCTCGTTCCAGAAGGTATGCCATATTGGGTATAGATCTTCCAGACTGGTGCTGTATTTTGGGGGGTATCTTTTTCTTGAATGAAATTTTTCTTGAGGCTGTCATCTTGAGAGTAATGTTTACTTGGGCAGATCAAGATCGAGATCACGGTCATACTCGCCATCATACTCAAGGCGCTATTCTCGTGGTGTGCATTCTGATAATGGTCACCGAAGCAAATCTAGAGCTCCTAAAATAGAGTATATTACTGAGTTTGGGGGCTCTGCTGACGTGGACGAGCCAAAGCTTGCAGGATTGTCTCCACCACCATCTCCTCCATCCCAAGCTGATGTAGCAAACCGGTCGGAGCACTCGACCTTTAATTCTTGCAAAGCTAGATTGGACAATGTTTTTCTGCCGCAGCTTATTCTCCATTCTGGTTACCTGATGCAGAAAGTTTTGGGGTTTAGTTTAGATCGGGCCTAGGTTATCAGCATGATGGGGGGTGCTTACTATTAGAAGCTGAAATTTTTGCCCCTTTTTTTTTTCCTGAAATAAACTTGTATAACAGGTTCCAGAGTGCCGACCATGGAGGTATTGAACAATTCCAATGGGCATCTCTAATGCTTTGACTTCTCTGCAGGCCATCATCCAGTCGTATACTTGAGGCACTGCATATTGATCCTGCATCTGCCGTCTCCCTTGACCAGGAAAAGAGCACTAAAGTGTTGAAGCCATTAGTAAGGTATCTCTTTTGATATCTGGGATTGAATCGCTGTTTTGTAATTTACGCATTTGTAATAGTTAGCTCAAAGGATATGCATAAGTAGGGTGATAACCAACAATTTGAACTAAAAGTTTTTAAATGTTTAATATATTTGTATGGTTGTTACCTCTGTTACATTTGTATGGAAATGTTTCGATTCCTTCAATTATAGCACATCATCGGCATTAGCAAAGCTAAGCAAGGCAACAGGTAGCGGGGTGGCGTTCAAACCACAACAGGGTGAGAAGAAGGAAACACCTCAAGAGCGCCTCAAACGAATCATGAGCAAACAGCTGAACAAACAAAGTATGACTTGTACCATATTGAATGTATTTGTGCAGCAGTTGATCTAATAATATAGCTGGCATGCTATGGTGGAATGAATGACATGGGTTGTGTTCCTTTAAGATTTTCTTTTAGTATTTTTGGGGCTACATATTATTCTGATCAGCACATGCATTGTGTGATTAATTGCTTCTGCAGTTAAAAAAGACACTGCTGTTGAAATGGCTAAGAAACGAGAACAGGAGCGACAAAGGCTGGAAAAACTTGCAGAAACAAGCCGAGTTAGTCGACATAGACGTCGCAGCCATAGTAGAAGCCGCAGTCGTTCTCCACCAAGGTATCTCATAATATTATATTAGTGTGCTACCTAGCTTGCAAACAGTGTTAAAGCTTCCTCAAAGCGAGAAACAGCTCCCTTTTATTAGTTGAAGTAATTCATCAGAAACTCGAAAGGTTACCATTGCAGGCAATACATCCAAATTCCTTAGTGTTTCTAGAGCCGGCAGGCCCTTTCTTCATTCATGTTTGTCTATAAGGTCGATTTGCACAGCTAATTTCTAATGATTATTAACCAGAAATAGTTCTTATGAAAACTCAGGCATCTTTCTGATGTTAATCAAACCTTAAGAAATTTATGCTGTTGCCTTTTATGTTAAACAGATGATTTACTTCTAAATCTTCATCATGAAAATGGTGACAGTGATTAGTAACTCTTTTGCGTCATGTGCTGACGGAGAAGTTGCAAAAATTTCGAGTACCTTATAATCCAAAACCATCATCTTAGGGTTAGCTACACCCCTTATATTTATGAATTTACTCCAAGGGCCTTTGGTGGAGGTCAACAATGTGCTGAAGGGGACGTTGTTGTGCCGTTTTAGGGGTGGAAAGAGATAGTTTGTAGAGAAAAGTAATTGTTGCCATGCATGGAGAGAAGTCCATTGTTCCCATGGGGTGGGCTTATGGAAGACTATTGTGCACATTTGGGATGAATTTTGAAACATTAGATATAATGTGGCTAGAGGTGAGGTGTCCATGTGAAGTTTTGGGAAAATGTGGTGTGGACAATTAATGCTTAGAGTCAGGAATTGTACTTATTGACTACAAATAAGAGTGTGCTGGTAGTGTCCTATTTTGATTGCTTTTGCCTCCTTGGTCATCTTCAAGTGGGTCATCCCTTGTCCTTCCCATAAGGATGACCGATTGTGGATTAGAGACAACAAAGATCAGTTTACGTCACAGTCCTTTGTTCTATCTTTCTGGAGTTGTCCTTTCTGTTTTCCGTACAGGGCCGTGTGATATCCCGGTGTTCCATATAAGGAATCTTTCTTCTTATGGTGGCTTCTCTCGACAAAGATCCTCACATGTGACCATTTAAAAAATAAATAGTGGAGAGTGGCCAACTGGTGTTTTATGTTCTATAATTCGGAGGGAACAGTAGATCACTTGTTGCATTATCCCTTTGTTTCTGGCATCCAGAGTCATTTCTAGCTTCTACTGTGCATGGGAATTGCATGCGTCTTCCTTGGTTCATTTCAGGGGTTTTTTTTTTATGTTGGCTTTCGATGGGGTTGGAGTTTCTGTTTTATGTTCTTTGGGCCCTACTACCGGGGGAAATAGCTTGCTTCATATGGAAGGAGAGGAATATGAGTGTGAGGTTGGTTCTTCATCCGAGAGGGTTTGTTCGAGGATCTATCAGTTGCTCATCGCCTAATGTTCCATTATGAGAGATATCAAGGATTTTGGCTGTTCACCAGGTTTTTGAGCTTTTTAATTTTTAGGTCCATATTTCTCTTCGGGAGAGGGTTAGAATTTTCTTTTCCCTTCTCTTATTCTATATGTTTCTTGTCGGGCTTATAATCTTGTGATCTAGTATTTCCTTTTTCTGTTCACACACACACATATATATATGTACATATCAATTCATCTGATTTACCGAACAAAAAAAATTACTCTGGGGGTCAAAGTTTGACAGATTTATCCTCAAAGTTTGATTTGGACTCCTGCATTTTGCAGTTGTTGTTTCTTGGTGGTGCTAAGTTCACGTCTATTTACTAATTTATGCTTGGGGGAGTTAAAGCCTGACAGGAGATTCATGCTCCTATTCTGACTGATTCACTGCCCTGCACTAATAATAATAAGTTGGTACTTTGTACCGGAAACTTACGCAGCTTCGTGATAAACTTTCTTGTCAGTTTCTTCTTCATTCAAGAATAGTCTCATGTTTTCGGAGTCAGCCTTTTTTTATTATTAGCTGTTTTCATTTCTGCATGCATTTCATAATAGCCTGGTAAAGAAAAAGAAGTCTTACCATCTTGCCATATCTACTTACTACAGAAGGTACAGACGTAGCAGAAGTCGAAGTAGAAGCAGGAGCCCTCGAAGATACTATTCACGATCCCATTCCCGCTCTCACTCCCGCTCGCCAAGGTTATAATTGCTTTCTTTTATTTTCCATTTTGAGATCTGAGTGGCCCCACAATTCATTACAGTTGGAATTGTGTCACACTGCATGTATTTTTTCCTGTGGAATGATTCAGAGTGCTAACATTGCAGGGTAAGAAGTCGTTCTAGATACTGACAGAAGTTTCAGCATCAAGGGTGGAGCTAGGGTATGTAATATAATATATTTCCTGTTCTAGGGTATTCCGTGTGGAGGCAGCAGCCAGCCACATTAGCCCTTGTGTTTGAAATATTAGGGTACTGTTACTGAAAAAACAAAATAAAGTAAAAACAGCAATCCTCTCTTTTAACCAGTCATGCTGTCTTCACTGCTTAGTTGCATCAAGGGCGCCCTTAGCTTACTTCATTGTATATAAATATATTAGTTTGTGTTTTAGTATGAAGTTTTCTTTCATTCTTATTAGACCAGAGCATTAGTTTTAGGCTTTCCAATAAATATATCAACTTTTGGGATGTCAATGGGCCCTTAGTTTGGTTTTTAAATTAAGTAGGCCCGGCTCGAGCCTGGCCTGTTTACAAGAGTTTTTTGTGGACCAAATTCATCCCATTGAAGCCCCCGAGTCAATTTCACACTAAACTTTTTCAAGATACAAACTCTTGTTTTATAAATTTGAATATGTGGATATTTATGGAAGAATAATTTCAGGGACAAATGTGTTGTGAATGGAAGTTGATATTAGTCGTAGTCTGAGAGCTGATGTCTGAAATAAGTGGTAGTCTGGGAGTTACCCGTTCAGGCAGATATAGGCATTGTTTATTGTCCCTTCGTTCAGTCTTTAACTGCAGCCTGCAGGGTGTTCTCTTAAACTGTGATATTAGTTGATTCTTTAGGATACAAGACAAAGGTTGGAGATAGGGTCCGAATTATGTGTAAATCCAGCCCCATCATGTTTAAAAAAAAATATATGCAATACGAGACGGGCTAGTCCCCATGGGAATTGGGATGTTTTAGTGTTGGCTGCTTGATGGTCACTACAGTTTAGCAATTGGTATGGGCAGAACCGGACCCATCTGGGTTGACCACTTGACCTGACCCTGGTTTGGCTCAGGGCGAGCTCGTTGACACGTTGCACTGAACAATTTGCACGTGGTTCAAGGGGCTGTCAGGACTTTCGCTTCCTATGAATTAAAAGCTTTAATTTTATTCCCTTTGTAAGAGAGGTAGGTCACATGTCCCAGGAGGCGTTTGTTAACACAAGTCTAAAAAGAAGTGCTTATATGAAAATTATGCATAGTTGGACTTTAGACAATTTAGTAGAAGGTTAATTGCATGTCTATATTTTAGAGATTTTATGGGTAAAAACCTCTACTTTAAATAATAGCTATGGAACTATTTTTTAAAGTAGAGGTTTTTATCCTTGAAATCTTTAAAATGTAGACGTACAATTAACCTCCAACTTAACAATCAAAAGTCCAACTAAGCATAATTTTCAAATAAGCACTTCTTTTAAGACTAGGGTTAACAAACGCCACCTTATATTTTCAACTTCATGGAAAAGTCATTATCTTCCCAATGTGGGTTGCTTCCATTACAATCCTTTTTCTCAGGATCCAACTTGCGTCAGGATTATTCAATTTCCCCTCTTTTGTTTACCTCATTTGCATCCCGTGGGGCGCTTCCATGAGATTTGTGTTGGGTTTTGTTCTGTAACCAAGGAGCATTACGAAAGTTGCATACAAAACCACTTTATTCTAATAGCATAACAAGCATGAATCTCTTGAGTGTAAGAGAGAGAGACCCACGTCTCTACTTTAATTATAATTATACCATGGGGGGGAGAGGTTATCAATGAATCAAAAGCTGTGACCACCACAAAAGAGGAGGGGACGGGGTGATCACTCCACTTTCGATTCTTTACTTTATTAATCTCTTTGTAATGTCTACGACCCTACGTTTCCTCATCTATTCCTCAGTTTCTCAATAATCCTACTGAAGCCCCCTAAAAGAATGATTTTACAAGATTGAAGAAGCCCCTCTTGGATTAATCAAATATAATTATATGCATGCTTTACCTGTTTGGTTGCCGATATAATAGGTAAATAAAATTTTGATTTCCTAATCTTAAATAAGCTAATAAGTGACTTTTGTAAATAAGTGTGGTATGTGTATGTTAGAATCTTTAACCAACAAAACGATTTTATCCCTCCAAGCATGCTTCCTAGCCATCTTGATGCTGTCTGTTTGCCATATGTGTATGGCATCATAATGATGTCACTGTTCTATGGAAATGCATTGTAGTTCAAAAACTCGGTGAGTTACTCGGCCGAGTTACTCGACTCGACTCGACTAAATTTTGAGTCAAGTCGCCTCAAAACCCGAAGGAGGTACTAATTGCCAAGTTTTTCGGGTGACTCGGTTGAGTCGAGCCGAGTATTTCAACTCATCATACTAGACTGAGTCAGAGAACGATATTTTTATCATTTTTTAAACGTAAGCTCGAACATCACACTGATTTTGCATCATATTTTTTTGGTCTACAAAGACAACCTATTATGAGTTCCGTTAAACCTAGTTTTTAGGCTATAAAACGAACGTATATTTTGATTTGGACCGAGTCCAATTTTTTTTTTGAAATTACTTGACCCGGGTAACTTTCAAGTCAAGTTTTCGGGTTTTCCAACCATGAAATGCACCGTCTGCTTTGATACGAATCTATGGGAAGATGGTGAGGAAGGAAGGATTGCACCCATAATGATTTAGCTTTTTTAAATGACTCAAGTCTTCTCTGTTTTGAAGGTACTAGTGCTGTACACTCAGCAATATAACTAGGGGATGGGAAAGGCACTAACTGATTGAATCTATCGAGAATATCTCCAAGATCATAATAATCAAACGATTTCAAAGAACCCCATCTGCTGGGTTGGACCTAGAAAATGACGACAAGCGTAGTGTATAGATCTCAACTAACCACTAATATAAACAGTGTGATTAGATTACTATTTAATACATGCCTCTTGTTTGGGGATGGAATTCCTTTGTGTAAGTTGTGGATTTTGCGAGTATCGAGCTAAACAGCCACATGAGTACTGTGGAGATGAGGGTACAAATAATGACCACTGAGTCAGCCTAAACCTGAGTGCAGTTGTACTGACTGGGGCATTTTTGGAGAGATAACATGGATGTGAAATAGGGGACAGTAGAGCACACTTAGGAGAGAGGAGTATCGAGGGCTTAGCACGACTGGAGAGCGAGTTGGAGAAGATGATTTCTGGTTCGGAATCTCAGTCCAGTATATCTACTGCTTTAGGGAGCGTTCCGTATTTATAGGTTTGTAAAACCACCTCATACCTGAAAATGATAAGCATTATCTGATGTTCCGGATATCTCGGGTGTAAACCTTATCTTATCCCGAATTTCTCACGTCACTATCTCGGGTGTCATGGAGACATTTACTATTTCTCGTACACTAAGTGGGCTAACACAGGCGGCACCCTGTTTCGTAGCCCCACTGTTGGGGGTGCAAAGGTGAAGGTGTCTGCCTTTGTCAGCGTTCCTCTATGACCACCAAACCACAAGTCTCATTTTATTCCCCGAATATTTACCAAGTCATGCGGTGCCATAACCCACAGTCCACAGATAAGATCATGTATTGAGGTACAACAACCCACAATCGACTGATAATTCATCAAGGCAATACAACTTGTTAACTATGCGTCACATACTTGTTAGAGGTGTTATGACCCACAGATAACAAGTGTTATTGCGGAGACGCAATATTAAAGGTACTTAAACCCTTCAACTCCTTCGAGGTGCGGGGACCCACATGTTAAGGACTTTAAATTAGGCGTATAACCTCTTTTAGTTAATGTTTATTGGTAATTACATACCCGAGACGTAAGGGTCCACAAGATGGGTAGATTAACCAAAGATAAAAAAATATAAGCAACCAGTGAACACCCGGAATGGTCGAGGATGCCCAGAGGTACCGTCACCTGTCAAATATATTTTAACACAAACGACGTACTCAAAAGAATTGACACGCGTCACTATTTTTCTCCACGTCATACTAGCAAAAGTGACCATCAACACTTTGAAAGGGAGGAATTCCTTGGAATATGGTCATCATCCAGCATTGAGACTTCTAGCCTCTCTCTCCTTTTTCGTTGGGATTCAATGAAGGCAAGAATGTTAGACTATAGGTTTTCACCTTCGGTCTCCATATTGACTTTGATGATAACATAATAATAGAATGAGATTTATGTTACTAATGTCTCTCTTGAGTTTATATTGAAAAATAGTCTACTAAGAGCATTAGCAAGTCATTCAGTGAAAAAGCATGAAAGAGACTCTATCTATAAAGAAGATTCAACTCAAGTCAAAGTCAAGTCATTGGATTACATTGAAGATATTAAAGATCATATCAAATCCCAAAGTCTAAGTTGGATCATCAAAGAAGATTGAAGATCATATCATAAAGCTCACAATCAAATTCTTTCAAGATCAAGATTGAAGATGAAGACTCTCAAGAAGGTTTTATAGTTTATTATTTAGTCTTTGAGAGTACTTAAGATTTATGTAAGAAATCCTCAAAGTTTGGTAAGTTGAATTGCTCAATTACTTAAATTGACCATAGGTTCCTTAACCATTTGAATATCAATCTAAGGACCTAAAACATGATAATTATCTTGATTAAAATAAGGTATAAGACTAAAGAAATCATGCCCATCGAATTGGTTAAGCAAAGAAGAGTGTTCCCCAAAAAATCAATGGACTCGTTGACGAATGCTCAGAGTTAAAACAAACTCGTCGACGAATGGAGAGAGATTCTTCAGGAATCTGTCTAGCCTTAAACTCAGCGATGAATCCAAGTTCATCACTTGAACTCATCGAAGAATTCCTGTGGGAAATGCCCAAAATTTTGTAATGACTATATTTTAATTGCTCTTTGAGTTCACATGAAGCCTCCAACAGCTATATTACTAAAGGGCTATAAATATGATTGATTTATGAATTATATCAAAAACTCTAATACTTTCAATTATTCAATTCATTTACTCAAAGCTTAGATTATAAAATCTATTGAGTTTAACGTAGAAATCTAAAATCCTAGTTCTTGAGCTTTTCAACTCCAATCTTTGGGAGATGTTTTAGAGAGTGTTAAAACATTTATCAGCTCACGTAAAGAGTATTATCTGAGTATAAATCTTCTCTTATCAAAGAAGTTGTAAAATCAAGTAGTCTGTGGGACACTTGTCCTTGAAGCCGGAAGATGTGTAAGGTTTGATCTCTACTCGGAAAGAGATTGGGAAGGTCTGGTTACTACCCGGAATGTGGACTAAGTCTAAGGAGGATTGTTCTCTAGCAAGGTTTGATCTTCACCAGGAAGAAGATTGGCGATTGAGAATAAATTGTGGTGGATCCTCTAGTGGGTATAGCTTGAGGCGGGGACGTAGGCGGGTTGTCGAACCTCGTGAACAATATCTTGTATCAAATGTTTGCATTCTCTCTAACTCTTCTCTTTATATTCTTATTTGAATTGATTAAATAAAATTGCATAAATTTCTATTCTCTTTAACTAGTCTAAGTTGAAATTCCGCTTAGGGAAGTAGAAAGAATTTAAAATTACCATAGACCCTATTCACCCCCTCTCTAGGGTCCAAATCTTGGGCATCAAGTGATATCAGAACCAAGGTCTCTGTTCTTATATAAAAGATTTAACCTTCTAAGAGAAAAGATTTTAATTGGCAAAAATGGAAAATGTTTGCACAACTACCCTTAGAGAAGGTCATTCCACAACTAGACCTCCCCTGTTTGATGGACAAAACTATTGAAGGAGAAAAATTCCCACAGATGGTGCCATTTTGAAGGGGAAAAATCCCACAGATGGTGCCATTTTGAATGGGAAAAATTCCCATAGACGGCGGGTGTGCACCCTGAAATTGAGGGGGCGGGTGTGCACCCTGAAATAAGCCCCGATGATAAAGTTAGTATAGGGCACAAGCATATGAGCATTATAGCTTAACGATACTTATCGTGAGGAAGTGCTCTAGAGCTGTGCTCTAGAGGACGAGCAATGGAGAGGTAGAGGACGTAGCTCAGGAGGCACAAAGTACGTAGCTCGGATGGCACAACGGATGCAGCTCGGATGGCACAACGGATGCAGTTCAGATAGCACAACGGATGCAGCTCGGATGGCACAACGGATGCAGCTCAGATAGCACAACAGATGCAGCTCGGATGACACAACGGATGGCACAATGGATGCAGCTCGGATGATGTAGCTCTCGGACAACGTAGCTCGGACAACGTAGCTCGGACAACGTATACGTTGTGTATTAGACAACGAGTACGTTGTCGAGAATACAAGAGGAACGTTGTACACAAGACAACGTGTACATTGTGAAATGGACAACGGGTACGTTGTGAATATCAGACAACGCAGCTCGGACAACGAGATCGGGTACAGCTCACAGCTTCAGACACAAGTTCAAGTATGAGTGTACTCAGCAAATGATCAATTGTGAGGTCGTGTAAGTGGCAGTGTGACCATTCATTTCACCAAGTAGACAAACATAAAACATCAGATATTGATAAGGTGTAAGGGTACCGTTCATGGAGAACATCAGGCAGACTTGGCTGATTTGAGAGAGCATCCGGTGGCCATGATCGATTGTGAGGCCGTATAGAGCATCAAGTGGTGCAAGAACATCAAATAAAGATGAAAGAATCGGGTGGGTGATTGTCTGCATATCCCTTTGGAGTTGAGGTGTGAACAACTCAAGCCTCCCAGTTCTCCTTCTTCTTCTTCTTCTCTCTTTTCTTACTTTCTCTCTTGCCTTCCGCACCATCATTCTTTCTCTGGAGATTCATGCTTATTTATAAGCATCTGGAGTCATCATGACTTGTGTAGTCATGATGAGATCACCTATTAGACAACACTCAAGAGTGCCAACACATAGCCCAAGTGGGCTTATGTCGGCTAAATTGTTAGAATTTGTTAAAGTGGGAAATTCTCATTTTACCACTTCTATTTACGAATTTTATCCCTTACAACTATAACTATTGAAAAGTGAGAATGGTGTATTTCATTCAAGCTTTAGACTATAATTGTTGAAAACTATATTAAATGATCCCCACATCCCCATTAAAAATGTTAATGAAATTTAAATTCCTAAGGATGAGAATGAATGGACACAAGCCGACATCAAGCTTGTTCGACTCAATGTTAAGGCTATAAGCAACCTATATTGCGTATTGAGTCTACAAGAATTTAATAGAGTCCCGGCTTGTGACTCCGCTAAAGAAATTTGGGATAAACTCCAAATTACTTATGAATGAACTAATCAAGTTAAAGAACAAAAAATTAGTATACTTGTCCATAAATATGAAATGTTTAAAATGTAACAAAATGAACCCATCTCATTTAAGTTTGATATATTCACTAACATCATAAATGAGCTTAAATCTCTTGGTAAGGTGTATTCCAATGTAGAAAATGTAAAGAAGATCCTCTGATCACTATCAAATGAATGGGCTCCCAAAGTCACGACAATTCAATAAGCGAAAAATCTCACCAAATTACTGATGGATGAGCTTCTCGGATGGTTAATGACCCATGAGCCAATTATGAGGAATCAAAAAATCAAGAAGAAGAGTCTGCACCAAGAAGGGGACATGCCTTAAAATCTTCAAAAATGAGCTCAAGTGAAGAGGAAAGTGAAGAAGAGGAGATTGAGAAGATGACAAGAAAATTCTGAAAGTTCTTGAAACACAAAAAGAATCTCAAGAAGAGGGCTTTGAAGAAGAAATCTGTCAAAGAAGTCATCAAGGGCAAAAATAGCAAAGAAGAAGATATTATTTGCTATGAATGCAGTGAGCTGGGACACATCAAGCTAGATGGCCCCAAACTTAAGAAGAGTCAAAAATTCAAGAAAAAAAATGAAGGCTACAACTTGGGATGACTTGGACTCAAGCTCAAGTGATGAGGATGAAAGAGCAAATCTTTGCCTAATGACTCATAAAGATAAAGACAAGGTAAATAATTCTGATGATGAATTTCTTTCCTTTAATGATTTAAGAGAAGCTTATGATAATCTTTATGAAGAATTTGAAAAATTAGCTTAAGAAAATAAAAAGCTTAAAGAGGAAAATTCATCAATTTCAAATCAAAATGAATTTTTGAAAAATGAAAATAAGATTTTAAAAGAAGAAAATAAGAAATTAAAGGGAAATAAAAATTCAATTTCTACGCCTCAAATCTCAACTATTGAATGCAATGAATGCAATAATTTGAATGCTAAGGTTGATGATTTCTATACCTTCTAGTTCCTCAAAGTAGTCCTCCTCTATCCAAGGTTTAGTAGCGGTCTCAAACTCTAAACCTGTAGTCATGAATATTTTGGTCGAGCACATATGGCTCAGTAGATATAACACTCTAGCTAAAAATAATCATAAACATCATAACATACATTCTGAATACATTTATTTTAATTTATTATACATAATGAAATCAGAGTACGAAACTTCATGTGAGCATACAGGGCGTGCATAACTTGTGTGTGTCTCATTATACAAGTCATATCGTGCCTATCCTAGGAGAACACATGCACTGTGCGCATAACTTAAAATAACTCAAAACTCTTATATCGGTCATGCGGTTACATATATTGTGGATTTCAACTAGTTGACCCTTACCGGTGTTCCGATACTAGCACGATCGTTTTCCTGTTGCACTTCTACTTGTGAACCAGGTACCAACCATCATTTTTCCTAATTTTGCATCTACTTATGAACTAGGTCAGTACCCTCATTTTCCTAATTGCATCTACTTATGAACCAGGCACTAGCATGTTGTTGGTATCCATAGCTAGTTGGAACTCAACAAGCATCATATATATACTTATCTACACAATTGTGATGTCTTGTGAGACTTGCAAGTTCATGAGACTCGTGAGTTTGTGAGAATATCACTTGTGAACATGTTGTGTCTAAAACTTTTTCACGCATACGGTCATTTTATCTCATAAGATGATGACACATAACTCATATAAGATAATGACACATCACTCAAAAACAATAAAGACAATAAATCATAACACTGTAAGAATACCTACTCATTTCTTATCTTACACAACATAGAATTTATAAGTTAGAGATATATATATCTACATAATATCTCATGCAACACTCATAAATTGATGCTCATGTTATTGATAGTTAGAGATATATAATATCTCATGCAACACTCATAAATTGATGCACATGTTATTGATAGTTAGAGATATATATCTACCCTAAATTGGTGCTCCTTCGTGCTTTTCTCGGATGTTCGATTTCTGGTCCAGGTCCCGCTCTACAATGCTTCTTCTTTTGCAAACCTTTAAACACAACTAATTATTTTAGATTTCTTGTCATTACCTATTTATTGACTCTCTTTTACCCTATTAGGGTCATTTACATTTTAATACATGCCCTCAATTTAGGTTCTGTTTTGACCCTTAAGAATTCGGAATTAGGATTTGGAAATTAGAGATAGAAGTGTTCCCCATTGAATTTCGAGTCCAACACAACTTTAATCGCCAAAATCCGATAAGTGAGTCAAAAGATATGATCGAATCAATGGAGCAAGGTCAAAGGGCATAACATACTAGTCGACCCGCGGGATCAACGGTCGACCTGAGGTCTACCTGACGATCGGTGGTCATGGGAAGTCGACCCCTTGCCTACTGGTCGATCCCTAGGCTTGGGCGGTTGACCGGTGAGCTACTGGTCGACCCGTGGTCGCCCGATGGTAGCAAAAACACCCTGTTCTTTGATTTTTTTTCCAAGGTCTAACACCTCTAACTCATCCAACTTCAATCCCAACTCCTTTTTACCCTTATTTGGGATTCATTAGGGTCCAGTAAACCCTATTGGGTGTCCATTTCATGTTTATATCCAAATCAAAATTTAAGCAAAATTCCCAACACACTAATCACATCATTTTGAGTCGAAATTCCGAGTTGTTTAGCCTAAAACCGAGATCTACGCACCTCTACTCATTTTTCACACATCCCAACCCATCCACTACACTTGATCACTACGGGGTCTCCAACCCTTTTTCATTCACGTAATAACATAAACAAACTAATCTAAGTATAATTAACTGAAATATAGTAGAGAGGGAATTGGTTTTACCTCCCACATGTGAAACGAAGCTCCAAATGGAAAAATGGACGTCGTCAATGCGTCTGGGACTTCAAAGAACCTTAGGGTAGACCTTCTCTCTTCTACCCTCTACTTTTTCTCTTTACCCTCTTTAAAATCTTTCTCTACATGCAAATCAAGGCTCCGGGTGGTGAAACGGATGTTGCCAATGCGTCTGGAACGCCGAAGATCCTCAAGGTAAACCTTCTGTTCTTTATCTCTATTCCTTTCTCTCTATTTTCTCTCTCCTCACTTTCTCTCTCTAGAATCCCACGCACAGGGTTCTCTACATTTGAGAAGAGCATAAATGAGTGGGGAGTTCCCTCCTAATATAAGCATTTGGAGCCTATGTGGTGCATCAGGTGGCGAGAGCCATGGGATGGCACATGCATGTCACATGGGCCACACGACGTGGAGGTTGACCGGTTTGACCGATTTTTCACAAATGGGACTCCGTAACTTCGTGCAACGATGTGCGATGGTGCCAAAATGACAGGTGACCATATCAGGACAGTCCTACACTTGTTGCATGAATTTTGGTGAAAAAAATTGAGTTTTGATTGCAAACACTAAGCCTGAAAGAAAACTGCAAAACCCAGAAATTTCCTGATTTTGGATACTAAACACGTCGCGGTTTTACGGTTTGACTTGTGGTAGGACCGAGATGACATGCAGTTGTCCAGAAAACCAACTGGCACTCGGTGTGCGAGTTTCAAAGAAATTTATGGAAATTTTACTAGTAAATACTGAGTACTGACGAAATCTCGGAACCCGCAGATTTCCTGGGTTTTGGGTACCGATTGCACTGCGGTTGTGCGAATCGATGCATGATGGAACTAGCACGACGGGTAATCGTTCAGATAGTGGATCAACACATAGTACGAGAATATCAGGTGGATATCTCTTGTTTTTACCAGTAATTATCGGAAACCGAATCTGATAACTAAAACCCGCGGTTTCTGCATCGGAATGCCGAGTTACGACTGACTCCCCCTACTTCAGGAATTTCGTTCGCGAAAGTTAACCATTTAAGTTAATCAAATCATTAAAATACACTACATCACCTATGTGACATGCATACCAAGGGCTTACATCACTTGTGTGACACGAATATCGAGAGTTTAGAATTCGGGTCTCTACAACGAGCATTACAAATGAGCACACAATTACAACAGAAACACTTGTTTCTATTCATATAATTCTCTAAGGGGAGGAAACTCATTTACATTAAAAACATCTAAGCCAAAAAGACATACAAAACACGAGACAAAATTGAGGAAGTCAGAACACCAAAGCCAAGAAAGGTATACAACGAAGAGTGAACCAATCAAGAAGGATCAAAAGAAGTCTTCCTATTCCACCTCGAATTCTCTAAGATCCTACTAACAATCTGCATTACACCTAATGCTTCCCGGGGAAAACAGGTGATAGAGGTAGCCCTTACCCGAGCAGGCGCCGAGGAGTACTCAGGCATCTCTTGTCTTGTCCTCCTAGCCAACGGAAGGTCAGGAAACTCTATCACCTGTTTTCCCCGGGAGCATTATAAGATGGAGCACTCGGAGCCTCTGGAGTCTTGCCTTTGTGTCTAGGATTAGGTCCCCAGACCGGCTAGGCAGTGACAGTGGAAGAGGGCGACGATCCATTAGTATCCGGAGAGGACAAAAACGCTACAAATGAAGACGAAAGAAAGAAAAATTACACAAGAGTGTAATTGCTTCTCAGGAAAACTCCCGCTATATATAAGCATTCGATCGAATTCCAAAAGACCAAAAGATTCTCCAATCAGAACCATACACGGCATGACCATAGGGGCAAAATCTTCAGAATGAAGGGGATTAGTTAAAATGTCAACCGTCAGTCCCACCGATGAGAATGATGAGGGTCAGGTACATCACATTAAATGTGCACGGAACTCGAAGAGTCCCAAGTAGAGAACCCGGCAAAAACCCACTTGCACAATTGCCCAAGAGCATCGGTTGAGCTTCTCAAAACCTCAGGTAAATCCCAAGGCCCTGAGAAGGGGGGCACTTGTAAGGATAAAAAATGGTAAAGATATACTCGGGGACAACTGTTAGTATCAACAATCCTGATTACAACAAGACTGATTCTTTAATTGATCGAAACAACCCCAACCTCCATTTCGGACCCTAGCCAAAATACACGTCGGAACTAGGATTTCTAACACAACCCCATCTCGAAGAATCTGGAACAGATAACCATGAGGATCTCAAGATTAGTTGTACAACTTTATAAGATCTAGCTGATCGAATAAAATCCTGAGCTGGATCAAGGCAATCTCCTCCATAAATAGGAAACTAAATCCTTCCTCGTGTTGGCAGAATATTGCATGGAGGGAAAAACTTCTAGTCCAAAAAGGAAACATGGGCGGGAAGATAACTAGTGAACCCTAATTCAGTCTCCTATAAATACAAAGGTAAGGTATAAGGAAAAGGAGAGAAAAAGGCACTGAAACCTCGAGAGTCTCTTTCCTCCATCATTCAGAGTTTTCTAACTTCTTCTCCTCTTTCTATCCCGCTTTATTGTCCCATTATTGACTTGATCGTCGGAGCGTATTCTCAAGTCAAACTTGCTAATCTATTCTAGAAGAATGAAGCTGCAGCGGCTGCCCTTGAAGGTGACACGTGGAATCAAGGTCTAGCAGCAAGAATTCTTTCCACACAAATCTCAAAGTTTAAACATTTGGAGCAACTTTACAAAATCGTTTAAGTAATGAGTTTTCTTGTGAACAGGAGCTCGGGTTTAAGAGATAGCTGGAGCACCTAGTACATGCCTTATGACAGACTTAATTTATAAATTATATAAAAAAAGGATACTTTTATCAAATTTCCGAAATGCCTCTGTTAATACATATATTTAGGAAGCTCTAATTATCTCTTGAACCAATGCTTCGATGTTTAAACACTTAAGTAATTTATGTATATAATGCCTTTTATTCAATTTAAACCAAATAAAAAAGTGTACACATCAGAAGCACTGTTCTAGACAAATGTTTATGAAATGAATAATCTAAGAGACCAAATCCTCCACAGTGATAACTGGATTTGGCAAATCTTCCAAAGACGCAACTGGGGCATACAAATGTCAAACAATCTTTGACTTTTGCTCTTTAAACCATTAAAATAATAAAACATTTCCAAGTGTTAGGTTCATCTCGTGTCTATGGAAAATTTTGGAGTAAATGCAATTGGGGCTAGCACTCATCCGGTTATCACCCCTTGAGGTTGCCATGTGTCCCTTTTTGATACCCCTTAACTGTGGTTAAGATTCACTTACCCATCCTTAATTTTTAGAAGAAAAAAATATTAATTCTTTTTTAAAATTTTAATATTGAAAAAACCTTAAAACAGTTTTTAACCTAAAAATAATAATATTTTTTTTCTAAAAACCAAGGATGGGTGGGTGAACCCTAGGGGTGAGTGAATCTTAACCACAATTAAGGGGTGTCAAAAGGGACACATAGCAACCTCAAGGGATGATAACCTGATTTGCCAAATTTGATTATCACAGTAGAAGATTTGGTTTCATAATCTAAATCAAATGTGGCCTAAAAATGGCCTAAAAATAGAATCTAATTGTTAGATATTACCGACCAAATGATTATGACTATAGCCTAAAATGACATAGCCTTGAATGAGGAGCGAAATTCAAGGATCTCCCCACATGTTTGCTTCTTTTAAGTCAACTCAACCAAACTCCCCTTCAAATCCCTAATATTCAAACTTGGTTTTGGACCCCAATTAGGTGCAAGATCATGTGAATGTCATTCTTAAGGTATCCGTTAGTCCTAACGGCCTACTTCGCTAAGACGAATAAATAGTGCTCAAGCATAAGCTGTATTGCTTCGGGGAGTCCGAATCCTGTCCAATTGTGATCGAAATCAAGAGAGTTCAATCAGACTCACAAAGCCGGAAAGCCCTCTAATTCTGATTAGCAAATTTTAACCCATAGGATTAATTTTTTTAAAAAAAAACAAAGGTTGGATTTTTGAACACTAAGAGTTAATGAATCTTAACCATAGTTAAAGAAGGTTAAAAGGGACAGATGTTTACCTGGATCATGATTGAACTCTCCCAATTCAATCGCGATTGACTGTGATCCCAACTCCGAATCAATGATGCCTGTAACAGGGGATGTCACTCATCATATCCATAGTCTGATCAACAAAATCATACTTAAGTCCTTGAAAAAAAAAAATTTTAGGGGTTAGGAAAGCTAGGGTTAGGTGGACCCCGACTAGATATATAAATAGAAACAATTGTACAACTACATACGAGAATACTTACAACCCCTAACATCTTCCTCAGCAAAACGGGAAAGGATACTAGGGAATTCAAGAGCCCTTGAGAATTGATCTCAGGATCTCCTCCTAATAAAGTGCACAACATCAATCACCATGGTTGATAGGGAAACTTTTAACTTGTTGCCTTTTGTAGGGTGAGTGAACTATTTTTCCACGTTACCAGGAAAACTGCTATCAATTCTTTGAGGTTAATGTACCTTAGAATTGAACTGGGGTCCTACTAGGACCGTCCTAGACAGCTTAGAGGGGCGGCTTTTACCGATCACCAGTATAATCTACCCATAATCCAAAGATATGCTTCTCACTAAAGTGCACTGTACATTACAAATCAAGCCCTAGTCGCATTTACTTCAAATCTTTCCACATACGCAAGAATGGCCTAACACGTGGAGATCTTTCATATTTTAAGAGTTAAAAACAGTAAAATCCAGAGTATCTTTGATATTTGTAGCCACCCAATTGTGTCTTTGGAAGTTTGGGACTAGGGCTAGCAAAATCCTTTAAATTAAAAGACATCGAAATTAAATTAATGTACGTTGCCTGCCTGCCTGCCCTTTTCACATGGATTGCTATCCTTCACCTGTACTAGTAAATTTGTAAAAAATTACTGATCTTGTTTATTCTTGTGAATTGAATACTATTCTATTAAATACAAGTGTATTTTGGTATTTTCATATGGAATAATTTATAGAAAAAAGATTAGGTAGAAGAAAAGTCATATTTATTTTCTCTTGCATTTAATGACTAGTCTCATTTAAAAACATTAAATTAATTTTTAATTGTTTGATAAATAATACATGGGTAAAAATATGATTCAAAAGCCTGAAAACTAAACTCCACTCAAAAGTTAGTAGGATAGAGTAATTTAGAAAATTCGAAAAAAAAACTCCACTCAGTCTAACTAGTAATATATATATACAATTTATGCAATTATCAATTTCTTAGTATTTTATCCAAAATTGAATCATAAATAACTTTAAAAATTTGGGTTAAAAGAACTAAGGTTGGTTTTGCAGCTTCAAACCTAAAAACTAGCTTTAACACCCATTGTAGGTTAATGCCTATAAAAAAAAATCGTAAGTTGACTTTACAACCCCCAAAAAATATGGTTCAAAAATATTGTGACGTTCAAGTTTAAGATTCAAAAAAATTAAAAATGATAAAAAATATCCTTAAATCACCCAACCTAATTTAGAGAGTCGAAATTTTCGACTCAACTCAACCGAGTCATTTGAGTAACTCGTGAATACTGAAAGATTGATTGGGATAAAGGATGGAATATGATGTCTTTGAGGAGCACAATATCTTCTCAGTATCAAACAAAAAACTTCTTTGGAACCAGACTCCTTTGAGTTGTGCCTATTCTTAGGAATTTCTTATTCTCAATCAAAAATCAACAATTATTCTTGTTTTAATAAGTATTAAAGTCCCTTTAGCTGTCCTTAAGCTATAGTTTATAAGTTTTAATTCTTGTTATTTATTCTCTCTTTTCTTACAATTTAATGTCAAATACTTTAATCTTATGAGTGAATAAATTTTAAGCATAATTAAATTAAAAGATGACATATGGCAAACAAAAAGACAGGGGAAACGGCTTCCCTCCTCCTCGCCCCTTATAATGTGTGATTGTGACTTCGGATTCTCATAAATTATAACCGGTCTAAGAAAGCAATTATAACTTGGAAAACATCTGTTCTTTTCCATTCATGTTAACGTCAATGCTAGCAGAACCCTAGGATGTCATTCCCTGGGTTATGAGTTTTGACTGGTCTTAAGACGTTATAGAATCCCAAGTCGTTGATTGTTGGGCACTATCCTCGCAGCTTGATACGCATCCACATTAATGGCATTAACATAGAACTCAGGGGTAATTAGAGAACTTAAAGCTGCGTATTATCAGTTGTAAGCAAATCTCAAGTGGGTCCCATCTTAACATCTATAAGTACCCAGCCTCTCTCTTCTTTAAGAAATCAAGAACCCTCGAAAAACCACCCATCTCTCTACCCTTTCTCTCCCAGGAAAACAGAGTAACAAAAGAATAGAAATTTATCGGCGAAGTTCCGGCCACGGCATAAGGTTTCTCGAAACTCCGACCAACAATGGTCGACGTTGATCTAAGAATGACCGGATTGAACCCGGCTCACTTTGCTGGCTTACGTCGCCTCTCGGCCCGAGCCGCCGCACCCTCTTCCACCGTAACAACCGTACCAGTCCGGAACGGTCTTCTCTCATTTTCTCATCTCGCCGACAAGGTCATCTCTCACCTCCAAACCTCGGGTATAACTGTCCAAACGGGCCTCTCCAACGCCGAGTTCGCTCTCGCCGAGGCAGAGTTCGGCTTCACTTTCCCTCCTGACCTCCGAGCCGTTCTCTCCGCCGGTCTGCCAGTCGGTCCGGGGTTCCCTGAATGGCGCGCTACTTCCAGCACTCGGCTCTATCTCCGCGCTTCGTTCGACCTCCCCATCGCTGCGACTTCGTTCCAAATAGCTCGAAACGCTTTCTGGCCAAAATCTTGGGGAGCACGACCGTCCAACCCAGAAAAGGCGTTACGTATTGCTCGAAATGCCCTAAAAAGGGCACCCCTTTTGATTCCCATCTTCAATCATTGCTACATTCCTTGCAATCCTTCTTTGGCTGGAAACCCTGTTTTCTTCGTCGATGAAAACCGGATTTTCTGTTGCGGATCGGATCTCTCTGATTTCTTCGAGCGCGAATCGCTGTTCCAAAGCGATGATCCTGGTTTGCTTAGAAAACAGCGATCCGTTGGTGAAAAATCTGTCGGATCGTCATCGAATTTCTCCCGAAGAAGCTTGGATTCCGGTACCGCTGGAGGAAAAACATTCAGGTGGATCGAATTCTGGAGCGACGCAGCTGCTGATCGGAGACGACGGAACTCGTCTTCTTCTTCATCATCATCATCATCATCACCGGAGCGGTTCTTTGAGATATCACGGCCAACATTTCGGACGGAATTGCCGAAATGGTTTGAGGAGTATATGGAGCGGATAGGATCGGTTTTGAGAGAAGGTGGGTGGGATGAATCGGACGTTACAGAAATCGTACAGGTATCGGCCTCCGATTTTTTTGAAGAAGAGCTGGTTTTATTAGACAGTCAAGCGGTTTTGGACATGCTGCTCTTGAAAGCAGACCGGTTCTCCGATTCGCTCAGAAAAGCTGGTTGGAGTTCTGAAGAAGTTGTAGACGCTCTGGGTTTCGATTTCCGGCTAGAAAAGGAACTTAAACCGGTGAAGAAACTGTCGCCGGAACTCGTCGACAAGATCGGAAAACTGGCTGAGTCCTTCTCTTGAACACAAAAGAGTGGTATCCCGATCAACCGCCAACCAGATTCCATTCTTTTTCTTGAGTGTTTGTTTAAGTATTTCAAAACCTCGTTTTCGCTTTGCCCTCTTTTGGGTAATACTGGGAAAAAAATTGGGGAAAGGTGTTGTGCTAGGAAAGGAACACGTATAACGAATTTTATATTTAAAAAAAGACATATTAATGTAAAACATGATTATAGATATATTCTTAAATTACAGCTTATAAGTTTTTTCTCATGGATTCATTTTGAGCTTGATAGCTATTGAACCCATGTGGCTCCGCCCCTGACCATCAATAGCTATTGAACTCGCACCTACTAAACAACACGTGTCCTTTTTAATTTCGCCTCTTTAACTCCTTTAATTGATGTTATGATTTTCTAATTCTTAGAATTAATTAATCAAATCTTGGTTTTTACAAAAAATTATTAATTAGGATTAAAACCTCCAAACAATAACTAAAAGCAGTTAAAAGGGTTTTGTAAGTAAGACTAAATTCTACTGAGCGGAATGACGATTGGACAGATGCAAACTTAGAAGAATACAAAGGAAAGGTGCAGCCGCAGTGGTTTGTTTTATGAGACCGGATCCTGTCCAAATTGCAATTGAACTTGGAATTTTTAATTTTAAGATTTTTTTTTTTTTTCCTGAAATCCAAAGTGAGATTATTGAATCCTCAAGATTAGTGAATCTTAACCGCAATTTATAGGGATTAGAAGGGACATGCTTTGACCTATGGTTGCAATTGAACTTGGGGAGTTCAATCGCAACTCGCAAGTGACAGTGATCCAATCGAGTTCAGTCGCAAGTGACAGTGATCCAATCTCGTATTTTATTGGAATTTGAGGAAATGATTTTCCAGAGAAAACCTGACATAGAAAACCTTCTCCCTTTTTAACTTTTGAGCGACAAAGCAACGAGGTGTTTGTATTTTGCAAGGCTTTTGGGTTTAGAGTTTAGTGTCGATTTTCAGATTTCCGGACGTGAAAAGGGGTAAGATCGTAATTTAGGTACCCAGACACCGGTGTTATGGGTGGGTCCATTCAGCTGATTGGGGGAATTCCGTACAAGGAGATGGTTGGTTCCAGGTGGATGGTTCATCTCTTGCTTCTTGTTTTCTGTGTTAGGTCGTACTGGGTTTTTTTTTTTGTTAAGTCTTATCTGTTTCAAGATTTATCTTTATTAGATGGTAAAATTAGCTTCCATTTTCTGCAGAACCTGAGGCTGGTCATTTGCTATAGTGACTTCGTCCTCCACACGGGACTTGTGTGGGCAGTGGCCTCCCGTTAATTATTGAGAAATGCTTGTGAGACCGCAAAGGGCCGAGATTACACCGAGACAATGCATCATGCACGGGACTCAAAAAAAAAAAAAAATCCAATACAAGTTTAAGTCCCGTGCATCACATGTAAGCCTTCCCAATCTTACTAGAATTTCTCTTAATTATTTGATCTCTCCAACTTTTTAAATTTGGTTAAAAAACATGCAAACTCAAAATCAGCCCAACAATTGACAGCTTGGGTTAGAAATTGACACTCAAGTCTCTAGTCAGTCACTGTACAAGTTTTTGGATCTTATCTCAGATTTAGCAATGTGTAACAAGACGGATCTTAACTAAACAACCGGCAGTCTAATAACCTTTAAACTACATACCTCAACTTAATAATTAAGTGTTCCCAAACGGTATCTTAATATCCTTCAGTGTGTCCTACTCAATTCAAATTGTTTATATATGCCTATTGGCTTCATGCCATTGGGCCCTCCAGAGTGCACATGGCCTTACACGTTTACTTTTGATGTTTTGCAGGGAACTGGAACATTAAGAAGACATAAGTCACTCCAGATCCTTTGGGTTATGTCTAATCAATGACATGTGTTTGATAAATTATACAATTTAACAATTTTTTTGTTTTATTTAAAATTTTTTCTTAAAATCAAATAAAATTAACATTATTATAAAGAGTTAATGTTAAGTTGCTAACGAACTAAAATTAATGAAGAGAGGTGTTATTATAGAGCACCGACCAGAGTTAGCATGAAAGAATTCTATGGGATAAGAGACGTTATATGTATGACTACATATATCTTAGCAATCTCACCATATAGGGTGCTAATCTTGGCCAATAAAATCTCCTTAACACGTGAAATGTTTAGTAGCCTCTGCTGCAAGTCCCGTCATAGACATCTATTCTAAATTAAATGTTAAGGTTAATGTTTGACCACGTAAAAGGGCCTACGAAGCACAGATACGGATACCATAGGGATATGACGATATGGCAAAACCTAAAAAAATAAGATATAGGTACGTTCACGATATGTCTGTAATTTTTTTTTATAAATAATAATAATACTATATTTTATATTTTAATTACAAAATAACCATTGATTCAGTTCTGTTTATGTATAAAAAAGACTATTTTATGCAAAAGCAAAAGAAATAGGGTCATCTCATCATCCACTAAGCAAAAAAGAAAGTCATCCTATCATCTACTAAACAAAATATAAAGAAGATCATGTCCATACAAAAACAAAAGAGATAGGGTCACACCCATGGATCTCCAAAAAAAAATTAAATAAAAATATAAAAAATATAAACGGCCGTATCCCGGCCGTATCCTGAACGTATCCATACCGTATCGGAGCCGTATCCGAAATTAAAAATTTATTTTTAATTAACAGGATACGTTTTAGCCGTATCTCGTACGTATCCCGCCGTATCGAAGGCATATCCATATCCGATACGTATCGGATACGGGTACGAACCCCTATTTGAAGTATCCGTGCTTCCTATAAAATGGCAAATCTTAGCCAATAAAAACTCCACAACAAGTGCAATTTTTCAGCTTTGCTGAACATTAGAAATTAGGGAAATGCTATTGAGAGCCCCACTTGAAATCCCGCGCACATACACGGGATCTCAGAGGTCCCGGCCCTAATGCGGTCTCAGTAGGAAAATCCTAGAAATTAACCTTATAAGGCTTAATATCTGCATTTAACCCTTAAGATTAATGCACAACCTCTAAAGTTTTTAGGGACATTAGAATTAACTTTATAAGACTTCATGTCTGCAATTAACCTTTAAGATTAATGCATCCCTCTAAAGTTTTAGCAGTATTATTTTTATTGATTGAGTGGGTCCAGATAGAAAGATTCTCTACAAAATTTTTCATAGAAGGATTTTCCTCACCGATTGTATCTAACAGTTTCTGTGTCTTTTAGAAACGGTCACTTCGTGCCTTACTGTATTAGTAAACGGGAGATGGGAGGTGAGCGAGACAGATTTGGTGTTTCCTTCTTTTAATTCGTCTAGAAAAGGAACAGAAAACAGAATTAATGTGAGTCCCACCACTTCAATGAGCATTTTTACGCTCCCAGGGGAATCCAAAACAAAACAATCCCTAGAATCCTCATTGAAACGGCATCTTCCATAGATGCTGCTCTTTCATAAACTCCTTATAATCACTAATAATTATACTTTTTTGGTTTGACACTAATAATTATGTTTGACATCTCATCAGTATCTTGAGAAAAAAAAAGTACAGACCATACCTCCAACGGTCACTACCACACATCCGGAATCGACCGTTACTCTATCACGTGTGATCCCACTGCTATACACGTTTCTTCACGTGGAGTACTGTTACAAGTCACAACTCCCATCTTAAAAAGGAAAGTGATAGTACATAACAGGGCCTAAGAATTGCGGTCCACCCTGGTCTATACTATCGAAACCCAAAAAATAAAGGCATTGGATTACCTCTTGTGCACGGCCAAGGCTAGGTCTTGGGCGTCCATTCATCGACCGACATTTTGTGCTAAAACTGGAAGAAGTCATTTAATTTTCTTCCCTATTTTTTTGACTTCTCTGGCATTGATATTTCTCTCCTTTTTTTTTTTTTTATCTTCACATGGCAATAGATGAATGGACGCCCAAGCTAGGCCTCTATGCCAAAAATAAATTGATACCTATAGTCTAGATCTAATCTAGAATGGGAAATGCTAGCCCCATTTTCTTTCTTCCTCACTTTCTCAAAGGAGGAACATGTGTATTTAAAATTTTAAGCACACGTATCCCTAAAGAAAGTGAGACTAGCTTTCTTCAATTTAGCATTAGCAAGACCAGACACTTAAACCCTAAATGGGTGGACCAGTGGTTCTGTGACTTACACCTCATGAAGCGGAAGGTCTTTGGTTAGATTTCTCACTCCCCCTTTGAGGCCAACCATGCACGGGATTTTCTCAGACTTTCTTAGTGTAGCGGGTTATGGGCTCTCGTTGCACCCTCGGAGATTAGTCCTAACCCGAAAGGTTGGGGATAATAGAAAATGAATTTATTGATAAACTTGAATGATCTCTACAATTACCCTTATATGATTTAGGAAAATAGTTAACGGACCCATGGATTCCAATAGATAACCTAAGGCATCCACCAATGGGTGGATGCCTTAGGTTATCAATTGGGATCCATGGGTCCGCCTATCACTACTCTATGATTTATATAAAGATGAATTACATCTAAAATATAGAAACAAAACTTAATCAAATCTATCTTAATTAAACTAATCAAATCTAATATAATTCAAATTCAAATATATGATGAGATACAGTGTATCTCATCACACCATATCACACTACTACGTATTATTCTCAAATTGGGGATACCCTAGTTACCCAAAAAAAAGACCAGACACTAAAAAGAAATTTAGGAAACTAAATGTATAGCAGTTGATGGACCGGATCCTCTTGGATTTATTGTGTGGCATGGGGCTTGGGTCTAAATTTGTTATGATGTCTGCTGGTCTTATGACAATGTGAGAGATGAGGACACCAACCCTCTCTGCTCACAGTCCGAATCCCAAAACCATCCACTCTTCTCCGGGTCTCCCATCGTCTCCTTTTCGCGACAGCAATATCTTCGGGTGTATGTTGTCTTAATGGATAAGAGGAGAGATTTATAATCATTGTTTCTTTATCAATATGTGGTCGTTCCCTTGTCTTTGAGGGAGCTCTCTCTTATGGCTAAGGGTTTTTGCTTGTTAATTTGTCTTACCAAGAGAGGACATGACCATTACTAATTTACTAGGGTTGGGTTTAATGTGATTAGTGGTGACCCAGCTGGGTATTGTCATGGTCTGGGTTATGACCACATGTTGACACATTTTTTTTAAATTTGGTTTGTACACGCATGGTATGTAGTAGTGTCACGTATGTGTCAAATTGTCAGGAGGTGCCATGTGTGCACAAATTATGCTCCGATCTCTTGTTCTGGATTGGTGGGGATAATGTGCCACATGTTTTTTATTTTTATTTTTATTTTTTACATTTAAAGTTGGTGATTCCATCCATTCCACTATGGTCCATAATTTAACTCTTGCTTCCCTATGTAGGTATAGAAGTTTGTGCTTGCTACAAAACTTAGTTTACATCTTAAAGGGGATTCCTCTAACCTTAAATAAATAAATTAATCTTAAAGGGGCTTCCATTTTTCTATTTGAATGTAAGATTTAAGGCAGGTTTTTATATGGTTTCAATGAACCATCATTAGATTAAAATGGGGGAGGGGGGGACAAATGAAATAAACGGCCTTTTTTTTGTGTGTTTTTTTGCACCCAAAAAAAAAAAAACTTTGGGAAGTAAAATGTTTTACATATCTTTTACGAAAATTGACATGCATTTAAAAAATATGAATGTTGTTTTCTTGTCAAATCATTGGTTCTTAGGGTTTGTTCTTTTGCTCTTGGCACTTTACACTTTGCCATGCTAGTTGTTAGGAAATTTGAGTCACATTATTAAGATTTTAACTATATTAATTCTTACTATAGTGAGATTTCAAATCTTATCATTTTTATGACATTTGAAATCATTTATTTTGTTGCATATGAAGTTTTTAAGTGAATTGCAACCCAATAGATGAAAAACATGATACATGAGCTAGTTCACAAAAGAAAATGCATATTGTGAAATGACAAAACTTGCAAATTAAATGTTGAACTTTATAAATCTCGACAAAAGAACCAACCTTAAATGTATTTAAAAATGACAAAATAATTCAACTTCACGTATATTTTAAAAAGTAACAAAAATATCCTTATTTACATTTCAAAATGAAAAAAAAAATCATATATACTTTTCAAAAAATAACAAAATACTCTCCTCCACATATATTTCTGTAAATAAAAAATAAAAAAAAACATTCTCCCCCATTGTATTTTTTAAAATGGCAAGATATCACTCTTCAAATAGATTTTAAAATGACAAAACATCCTTCTCCACTTGTATTTTTGAAATGACAAATATACCATTTTTACGTTTATTTTCTAAAATAACAAAAACACCCCTCTTGATATGTGATTTTTAATTTTCCTTTAATCTAAACATAAGTGAATAAAACAAAGCAATTTTTTTATTATGCAACTAAACACCATGAAAAAAAAAAGTGAAAAATTCATCTATTACTGTGAAAGCTCTTACACCTTAAATAATTTACACCATTTAGTGACATGCAAAAACACGACACCCCGCCTCTTGTGCCAATGGTGGGGTGTGGCCTCTCTGTTGAGGGAGGTCTGGGGATTCAATCCTCCCGGGTAAGGAGTCGCAAGAGCTCCACTCCCATGCTAACCACTAACAAATGATCTAACCGTAGCTAAATGATACCCCCCAACAAAAAAACATGCAAAAAAAAAACATTCAAAAAAAAAAAGGGAGCCTAACTACCAAGGTATTTTTCGTATTGAGGCAACGGATCTAGTCCAATAACTGGTACAAGGGGCAGAAGATACAGGAGCTGCCGGAGTCAGATGATTCATAGATTGGACAATTTAGGGATAAAATGAGGGCAACCGCTTATCTCTTGCACATGCCCGAGGTTACACCTTTGGGCATCTCTCTTCCATGACCCTCAGTACACATTTAACTGAAGAGGTGATAGCATGCACACGCATGTATCATTGGACGGTACATGCACACCCCCAAAGCTTGCCATGTGTCTTGTTTGGCATTCATCAATTGTAGTTAAGATTTACTCATTCCTAGGATTAAATAATCTAACCTTAGTTTTTAGAAAAAAAATATTTTAAAAATTAACCACATGAATAAATGAATCATAAGCAATGTTAATTTAAATTAACCATACGCTTTAGCATACTGTTGACCAGCCCAAATAATATCGCATTGAGCCAGATTGGACCTGTTGTCTAAACCCACCTGGGACTGGCCAGGCTTATTTCCAAGCTTTCTTAGATCATACACATGATTTTGGCATTTGGGTGAACGAGTGCATTTGGTGTGTGCAACTCAGCACAAAGATCTTGTGCCACAATTGATTAGAGCGTCAATACACAAATTATGGATATATTAGTATTGGCCGGAAATCTGGTTTGTCGGGCGTGTCAGTGCAATGTGGCGCAATCGTAGACTAAATCCTTTAGACCTTGGGTGTCGAATCGGACTGAGTGACCGAGAGTGTGTTCACTTCGGTTGTCCGGTTAGCCACCGCTAGATAAATCAGTCAGGTGATTTAGAAAAGGAAGGATTCGTTCTTCTAAAATGGGGTTCTATTATGCCTTTGGTGACCGAATGACTTTCCAAATTTAAAGGCAAAGTCGAATGTGCTGATGTGATGTATCTGTAAGATAGACATGTAAGCACCCTATTTTTGTACCCCCTATCCCTCTTCCCGCTTCTTCAAATGCTTCAAGGTTTATCCAAGGCCCAAGCCCATTTGACCAAACTTGTACCCAAACAACTCAATCAAGCTCAATTACTTAATTCTATTACCCAAGCCCAAGTAGTCAAGCCTAATTACCCAATTGTCTTAGCCAAAGCTCAATTGCTTTAATGAAAGCCTAATTATCATACCTCAAGCCCAATTGTCATAGCTAAAGTCCAATAACCATAACCCATGACCCTTCTACTAACAACCCATGATCCATAAGATCTAGTCCACATACCCATATTCATTCAACCCATGTCCAAAACCCATAAACTCAAGCCCACTTTCCACTTTCCTACAAAAGACTTTTTATTTTTTCTTCAAATAGCCTCATTTTTATGTTTACACACCTTTTTGGCCACCCAATCATCTCTCACCAAGTACACACCTTTTTGACTAACCAATCACCTCCCTTACTCTCTTACACCTCTTACACTCATTCTTACACCTCTTACAAAACAATTAATTCTCTTACACTCCTTTTGGCCACCCAATCACCTCTCATCAAGTATATACCTTTTTGATTACCCAATCACCAACCACATCAATTTTGACCAACCAATCACTTCCATTCTTCTCACCCAACCCTCTATTAATCACCAAATTGTCACAACCCCTTGAAACCTCTATAAATACAAGACCCTTACAAGCCATTTCTTCCACCTCCAAAATCCCAAGTGGAAACCCTAACTCTTCCTCCTCTCACCCCTTTTATTTCTTTTTAGCCTTGAAGAAAGTTAGAAGAAGTCAAGGTTTAGAGTGTGTAGAGAATTCTAGGACTAAAAGCCTAGAGTTCTTCATTAACTCTCTTCCTTTGTGGACTCTAAAAACTCATCACCTCTTGGAGCATTGGATAAGTAGTCTTAGAGGAGTAGGCACTCCTCCTTTTTCTTTACTTCATATCTTTTTTTTTTTATTTGTAGTCTTCTTCTAGAATAATTTGGGAAGACCTTTCTTTTCTCAAGTTTAGTTGGGTCTCTCTACACCAAACTAATGGTGTAGAGGGACCCCACCTCAAAAGAAAAGAGATGTCTTATTTTTTCTCTCGTGTAAATATTTATTTCTTTCATATGTACCCACTAGTGTGGATATGAGTAGGCCCATAGAGAGTGGAAGCTAAAGTTATACCTCTCTTTTTATTTTGTTTCTTCATTTTGATTCTAGTCATTCTTCTAGAATCATTTGGGAAACTCATCATCACTCCAATTTTCATAGTTGAATCTCATTACATCATTCATAATGGTGTAAAGGGACTACATTAGAGAGGAAATGATGAGTTTTGATTTTCTTCACTTATCACTTTTTCATTTCTTTCTTTTTTCTTCATGTTCTATTTTGAATTGATAAATGATAACTTAAGGACCTAGGGACTTAAAGAGGACTTTATCCAAAATGCCTCATATCAAAGACAATGGTATTTGATTTATTATCAACACAAATCCAACAAAATAGGTGTTGGCAATAGACCATTTACTATTCACAATGCACACCCCTCTTTATGTCCAAAAAATAATCTTTTAGCCTAACTTTTCCTTAGTCTTTCTCTTGAATTAAATTTGACTTTAGTTAAGTTTGCCTAAATCTCACCTATATGAAAATCCAAAAAAAAATAACATGATAAAATCTCAAAATACCAAAAACATTACAAAATCTCAAAATACCAAAAAAATCTAAAAATACCAAAAGACCAAAAACATGCTTGCTAGATCTTGGTTAGCCTACTCAACCATGGTTAACACTCTTCTAACCGCGGTTAGACCTAGACCTTGCACTTGACCAACCCGGTCAACTAAACCCTAGCCCCTAGGCTAGACCCTTGACCACCTTATGCACACACACACGCACCCTTAGCCTTGGCACGGGCTCATGTGTCAAACTACGCTCGGTCTGATTTCACCCCAATGTGAGTACGTAGGCAACCCAACCCGGGTTCGACCCTAACCCATCTAGCTTTCTTTCTTTCTTGGATTAACATTTGATTAAACATTTAGACATTTTAATTAATATTGAGATTAAATTTGGCTTAAATTTAGGGAGTAGGTAACCATTGCAAAATGGGGGTCTTGGGGTGCCTAACACCTTCCCCAGGACTTAATCGAACCGCTTACTCTAACTCTAATAGATCATTTGCTTTATCCAAATCAATCCGGAACCTATCCCTAAGAATGAATAGGTGGTGACTCTTAGTCAAACCACAAATGTGAAAGTGGATAGAAAAATCCATGCTCACAAGACAGAAGTGACAGAAATGATGAACAAAAAATGATAATTTGAATTGATTGAAAGCAATCGGAAAAGATAACTTACAAACTATCATGCTATCGAAATTATGTAAGTTTTTGGCTCGAATTGCAATGAGCGATCGATCGGCCAAACAGTGGGTGATCGATCGGTGGTCAGGTGATCGATCGGTGGTCGGGTGGCCGATTGATCGGTGGCTTGGGCTATCGATCGGCCACTTATGGCCGATCGATCGATGGACGCTGATGATTTCCCGAAAATTCCTAAATATCAGTTTTAAAGAGTTTTTAGCTTTGGGAAACTTCTATTTTGGTAGAGTTCGTTTCCTCTTGTATTTGAAGGCTTGGGGCTTGGGTTGAGAGAACAAGAAGATTTTGAGTGAGAGAGAGCATTATGGGCTTTCCTTGGGGTTTGATTTTCGTTGTGGGTTCTTCTCTTTTGTATTCTTCTCTTGGATTAGTGAAAATTTTGGTGTGCTGTGACCGTGGACGTAGGTATTTAGGCCGAATCACGTAAATCTTACTTTGTGGTGTATGCTTCTTATTTGATATATTTATTTTCTCATTGTCGTTTATTCTATCCTAAGGGGTTTCCACACAACAAATTAGTCGTAGAAACAAATACAAAGTCCCACGGCAGCCCTCTCCCCCCTTAAAATTTTGGGGTTGATTGGTGTTTCTTTTAACACCCTTTTAAATCTAGTTAAGCTTAACTAAATTAAAATTAAGAATTTTCAAAAATAAACCGGTTGGATTACTTGATTTTTAGGGGTGAGTGAATCTTAACCACAGTTGGTGAGTGTTAAAAAGTGGGGCGTAGACCAATGAGGACCGGTCATTTCGTTACATAATGGAAACCACTGGTAAGTTAAGCATTTTCCTATATTCATTGTTCGGGATAGGGGCAGAGCAAGGGGACAGGGCCTCTAACAGTCTAGCCCCCTAAATTTTTGAAAAAAATATATTATTTTCAAACGGATACGAACAGACACAATGACCCATGAACATGATCTTCAAAAAAGAAATTTGGGGGCTATGTCCCCGAACCACTATTGTTAGCACCCCTACAAAAGAATCTTTGCTCCGCCTCTGTGTGTACGCCCGCGTGTGAGGAGTACTAATCGAGACTTAGGCTTCCAAACTCTCATTGCGATACTTGTCATTGTTACCCATTCAACAAGTTATAAAAACAATTTTAAGAGAAAATTGTCTTCAATCGCTCTAAAGATAACAGATAAAAGTAGTTACTACTATAGTGAGAGCTTGAAAGTCCTCATATATGATAACATTCATCTCTCTCTCTAGCATCCTATATACACATATATAGCATCCACCCCAACCCATCCCCCTATCCACTCACACACATATATAAGGTGTCCTCGAAGATGCTACGTTTTCTTATTCTTTTTGTGTGTGTATTTTTTTTTTTTTTGTTGGGAGTGTGTGTGTTTATCATTGACTTAATAGGTAGATCTTGCTCACCTACTAAACGAAAGGATTACTTAATCCAAAGACCCACTAAGGACAATAGCATAGAACCGGGTTCCTAAGCTTAGGACCCACAAAGCCAACAGCTTGACCAACAACATGAGAATGAAGATCACTGGAAGCTAGATAACTGAACATACATTGTTTATTTGCCGGATGAATATGAAAGATAATCAAAATGGGCAATCATATCAATTTTTTTTTGGTCAGAGTAACAACACCACAAGGCGAAGCTAAAGAAGACACACTCACACAGAACACCAACCCATAACCCAAATAAGCTTCACCCAAGCACTCCTCAAAACAAGTACCAACAGTTTGAGGCATGATGGAACTTGTAAGGGAATATGGGCTCGGATAAGTATCCGATATGGGACTAAAGACACGAAGTCTGGTTTTTTTTAGTCAGATTAACAACACTACAAGGCGAAGCTATAAGTAAAGCAAAGAAGACACACACACATACACTCACACACACCATACACCACCAACCCATATCAACTTTGGCATCCCCTCATGGGAGAGAAAATCACTTGTTAAATACCTAATAACAACTTTGGCATTGTCTCTCTCTCTCTCTCTAATTACATAGTGTTAGTACCTATATTTTTAAATAACACAAATATATATATATGAGACTTAAACTACCCTTCTTCTTTTGTGAGTCAAAATTTATCAGGGTAAATACCTTAGAACATTGTTGAAGTGCTGAGATTATTGTGCGAGTTGAAGGGCTGTATCAATGGCAATAGTATTAAGAAAAAAGGATCTCTTTTGGGCATGTCTTTGAAATGAAGTTTGAACTGCTTGGGTTTTGAAGAGTAAGCCCAAGCCCCAACATACATTTAAATGGACTTAAGAAATTGAGCCTGGTCCAAGTCCTAGTCCTAGCCCCACCAGACTGTCCCGACCGACCCATTGACACCCCTAATACAGTTATTACTTATCTTCTTTCTTTACTAATATAATGCGAGAGGCAGCCGTAGATGATTTTTCTGAAACTCCCATACTACCCTTATATAAAAACAAAATTTTTATTTAATATTTGCTTTAATTCCAAAACTACCCCTTGCCTTTGATTTAATTTGGAAACTACCCTTGCACATCTATCTATTTTGAATCACAGTCAATCGCGATTGAACTCATGGAGAGTTCAATCGCACCCGCGAGTTACCACGTGGCCCTTTTAACTCCTATTAAATGTGGTTAACTACTTCCTCTCGCTCTTACGTGCATTGCATGTGCCACTAGCGAGCGAGTTCAATCGCACCCGCAAGTTAACACGTGTCCCTTTTAACTCTTATTAACTGTGGTTAACTCCTCCCCCTCAGTCTCAAGTGCATCGCACATGCCACCCGCTAGTCTTTAGTATTATAATGCGAGAGGTATGCGTAGATGATTTTTCCAAAATTCCCAAACTACTCTTATATAAAAACAAAACGTTGATTTAATATTTTACTTTAATTCCCAAACTACCCCTTGCCTTTGATTTAATGTTTTACTTTAATTCTCAAAATAACCCTTGCTCATCTATCTATTTAGAATCACAGCCAATCATGATTGAACTCGGGGAGAGTTCAATCACACCAGCGGATTAAGCGTGTCCCTTTTAACTCCTATTAACTGTGGTTAACTCTTTCCCCTCACTCTCACGTGCATCGCACGTGCCACTAGCGAGTTCAATCACACCCGCAGGTTAACACGTGTCTCTTTTAACTCTTATTAATTGTGGTTAATTCTTTCCCCTCGCTCTCACTTGCATCGCACGTGCCACCCGCTAGTTTCTACTATAATGAGAGAAGTCTCACCTAATGATGGAAATTTCCAAACTACCCCCCTTAACAAACCATAGCTTGATTTTTTTCCCAATTTCCAAACTACCCTTATATACAAACCTTACCAATCCTTCATTTCATGTTTTACTAAATTCCCAAACTACCCCTTTCTCATCTACAATCTACCAAACTACCATTTTCTCAAACCGTTGCCTATTTTTGATAAATTTTCA